>JABUQX010040799.1:0-47274 GCA_015478945.1 Trachelipus rathkii
AAAGACAGAGATTACATGAGTTCAAATCACGATGGAATTGTCATCTTCGGAGAACGACGTAGCAATACGGCTTCACATTAGGTGTTTTAGATCTGACAACAACTTCGACGTGACGTTCAACTATTAAGTGAAGTCAACACAACCTAACTCCACTTGTGGCAGACCCCATCAAATCCCACACTAACTACGATTTATGATCTTTCAAGAACAGGGACGTCCCGAATAAGTCTTGGCACAGTCCACGGCACTGATTGCACTCGCTCACATTCTTACTTATTCTCTGACATTAGTGTAGATCAACACTAACAAACTGACTTTCCACTTTTTGAGTAACACCCTTGACGGTAGCCATAGTTATCACTACACACATACAGGGTCAACCTTGAAGCAGTGGCTGTTTAAACCAACACTTTGACTGAGACAAACATTTTTCCTGCTTACCTGTGTCCACAACAGAGCATTACAAAGTATTTATGTCCCAATTATGCCACCTTTCCACGCACACGACAGACTTTACACTCTAACAGTAGAACCAAGAAGACTCTGACAATTGTCACCAGTGTGACGCAGTTTTGAAAACGACTTGCTGATGTGAGTGCGGACTTGCAACATATTTCACCTCTTAGGTCTACGACAATAACGACTAGAAAACGTGTCCTTAATTTTAAACACTTATGACATACTGGCACTCCCGACGCACGAACACTTCTGCTTGAAATGAACTTTGGAGGACCCCACAACACAGAACACATTTCCACACGGTCTCGCTGGCAGCTCCACACTGTCCTGGGACACTCAGACACGCTGCAGGGCTTTCGTCAGAATCAACATATCCACGCTTCAGAATACTTGTTACGAAAGACGACACGTACGACTCACGCTGTTTTTAACCATGACGCCAACGCTATTTTAGAGAGACTAACCTCTGGGAATCTTTTAACCCAGCAATTTCCAGAGTCTAGCCTGCCTCCACACGCGTTACTCAAGAGATACAACTTCTTATTTTTCCAAACAAGTCTAAGTCCTAAACTAAACCTAGAGGACACCAATCCACGCTATAACAACGCGTCCCCGTAATACCTTTGACCTTCTAATGTTCTCAGCAGAGACCACGACGCTATATTTACAATCACACTGCTGAGTGAACTACCAACTACTCTTACATAATCATCAATAGTTTCATCACTCTTCTGATGACGGGTATACATTTATGGCGGGCCACAACCTTCACTTCGGGGTTTTTGATACACAAAATCTTTCACATTTCTTACAATAGCATGCACATGTAACGACGAGCAATCGACTACCAACCTCAAACAAATTGTGCAGATGATAAGGGAACTTACGCTTAAAAGTTCCCACAATTACACTTTCGGAATCAGAACGCGTGCTTTCTTTACTACCTCTCAAACAATGTACAGCCAACTGCTTAAAAACAATCTTTCCGGAGCCTCAGGACGACTGACACGGGATGTACTTTCGAGTCTGTCCGGCCGAAGTCCACGTTCCATCTTGTTTATAGTATCAAACGTCCAAGAATAAAAAGACATATGCTCAATTAAATTGTAATATAAGCCCTTATTTTTAACTTTAAAAGGTCTAAAACTGACATGACTTTAGGCTTTATTGAGCATAAAATTGCTATTACATTTTATCCTGCAAATAGATAAATAAATACATTACCTAAATCCTTCCAATAAATAATAATAAACAATAATAACTAATATAATATAATAATAATAATAATAATATATAATAATAAAATACTATACTAATAATAATAACAATAATAATTAATAATACTAATAACTAATAATACATACGTACCATACTCTATCACAACACAGAATTACATTGATACCCCGCCTGTTGTAACGATTTATACTTTTATCATACTCGGTCAAACTTAACTGCCACTATCGTTACACAATGACGGGGCTACTGTTTTTTCCGTGTCGGACAACTTTTTTTCGTACATACGGTTATGAAGGGTAAAACGCATCCCTCACCTTCTACATACTTTTTTCACAATTCTTTTTTATTAATTTGTGGAACACTTGAGGCACAACCTTGAAACAACCCCCGTAACTGTATGGCTTTTTCACATCAAAGTAATATTTACCGAACCACCTCCTTAGCCTCCATGACTCACCAATACACCGTTTAACAATAAAAATACTATTCATTTTATAACTGAAACGTGATATTACAAACCACATGTCCTAATATGACTATTTTATTCTTAACTACAAAATAATATAATATTAACTATTTTAAACTACAAACTCTACAAACACCTACTAGCATATGTATACACGAACAGACTAACCATAGGTTTACATACTACATTACTTTTACACATTACAAAACCAACTACACATCATATAAAAGTACATAACATTAGACCTGATCCACATTTGAAACCGTTTTGTACTGGTTTTTTTTTCTTACGTCTACCGCGGGCACTTGGACCGCTTTGTGTTTCTACTTAATACAACCTTTAATCTGTCGACACGCAAACGAAGTACGCACGAGGGACTAGCATCTGGTCTACGCGAACGAACATTGGAATATTAATCCAGACTCCGCCAACACTCTTTGTTTATTACTTGGATTAACAGTTCTCGGAAACTTACACTAGTCTGAAGTTTCTTGTTTGATTTCTGCTCCACTCCAGTCACACGGACGCCTTCCTCCAGTCACGCGAGAGAACCGGACTATCAGTCAACAATATTCGAACCAGCTATTGTTTCCCCGTCAATGATGATTTGACCATGCTCGTTCCATGTAATCTGATCTTTTAAAATATTATATAGAGGGCTACAACCCGTTTTCTTACACCACGTATTGGTACAGCTTTCCTCCATACACACTGTTTTACAAAATTATCTTCTCTTTTCACCTCAATCTTAAGTATCTGATGCTAGAGCTGAATCTTTCCTTAGGTGACTTTAACTAACACACTTTTAAATCTACCTAACTTTTTGTATACGCAATTTTTGGTATACGGGTTCTTTTTTCAATGATGTTAACATCACGAGTTTTATCAACTTCGATACCATATTCCTCTCGTAAGTGTTTTTTATCTGTTCAACTTGTTTGGATCTATTACAACCACAGGCTGCGTTGGTGCACACCTGCTGACTAACGGGTTATACCCCGATCTGTGACCCTGAGGTTTTGACTTGACGGTTGGTCGAACTTGTTGTTGTGTTGTTGTTGTTGTTGTTGTTGTTGTTGTTGTTTGTTGTTGTTGTTGTTGTTGTTGTAGACGTTTACAGGGTTTCTGTATATACTTTCATCTCTTCATACATCGTTGTAGGGTAACAACACTACCTTCTTACATCACCTGAGCTAGCCAACTTGGATATAAAAAGGGGCTACTAACGAACAAGACGTAACAGGCACGGAACCACACCTCCCCCTTTTTTGTACATAGCTTCTTTTTTACTTTTTAGACGTTTTCTTACGTACCACCAACGTTTTTTACATGATGTTTCTATGACGACGCAGCTTTACCCTTCTGAGGTCTGTTAAAGGAACATTTCCTTTTTTTTCCATTAAACTACGACTTCAACACAAGTTATTGGATGAATTTTTCATCTTCACAGATCAGTTTTACGTTTTTCAAGAAGGTTTCAAGGTTTTTAACAATTTCATCACAAGACGGTACTATAATCTGCTACTAAGTACTCATTATTCACGGTATGTACACTGTCTCACACCGATCGTTACGGTAGACTACTTGTACCAGGCAACACCTACATGAGTGTCTTTAGACTGAAGTTCACCACGACGTAACTATACCGTGAGGTACTACGATGTAACTTCTTTATATACTTTTAGGAAACTCTTTACCGCTGAGTAGGGAACCAATTTGTAGCCACAACCACTTGACCTGACTCATACTCCCTTCTTTGTCGAAGATTAACATACCTGTGTGTTTACAAGACCACATCCGCACTATACCTTATTCTTGATGAAAGATTATTCTGTGTTATAAAACATACACGGTGATGTTTACAATGACTGAGAGTAACAACCTGTGAACGTTTTCTGCTATAACATCCCTTCATTAACTTTACTGCATCACAACTCGTCCACGGACTTATAATTTTACTACCCTGGTAAACCATGACAGACGCTTTTACTGTCTATACAACCCTTCGTGAAATTGAACTTACACTGTTCTTGTAACTCTTTACAACTTTTCTTGGTACAACCACCTGTACAGCACCACTATGATTTTTAACGAGGCTTTTGCCTCACACATACTCTCACACCTCTCTACAACACATTTTATAACAGAGGTTTTCCCCACATCCTGTTACAGGGCCCTGACACAAGCCATGTAGGAGGAGCACGGAACATAAATTTCCACACCTCCATTCTCACGGTTGACACCCAACACACTAATGAATAACAAAAAGGATTGACCCTACTGTTACTAAACTTGTTCACCTAGATCAACTATGATCAATAGAACTCATAGTTTGGGTAGGACGGGTGGTAAGATGGTGATTGATTTACCTTGATTCCTGTTCATTTCGGCTACCTAAGAACATGATATACATCACGATGACATGAAATCAAGTAGATCAATATGATCAATACGATCATACGCTGGTTACGGACGGTGTTGTACACAATGGTGTTTGATTACCTGACTTTTACTGTGATTTACGGGTATGTAAAAATAACCATTTCAACTAACAATATGACACACTGAACTCAATAGACTCAATAGACTCAACTAGATCATAGCTGGTTACTGACGGGGGGTTGGATGGTGTTTGATTTTAAACTGATTTATTGATTTACGGGTATGTAAACACACGTAACACTTTTTACGTTTATACAACATGAATACGCACTAGACTTTTTTACGTATAACACAACACAAACTAAACTTATATATAAATATATATATATATAATATATACATACTATATATATATACTACTATACTACTATATATATATACTATATATATATATATATACTACTAAATATATAATATATATACTATATATTATACTATATACTATATACTAACTTATATATATATATATAACTACTATTATATACATGCATTATTACTTAGATAAGACGTTCGAAGCCGATAAGAATTATTGCTTAATATATATAAGTCTGAGAGGATTGACATCTCACTGGCCTCGGTACACAGTCGAATAACGTACAAAGGTCTTCGATCTGACTGTTCCCTACTGGCGTACTTGACTCTGCGTCCCGTCCGGCGAAATTTTGAAACACACTGACATCACCATTATTCCATCAGACGTTGCCCCGTGGCTGTCGTCGAAGCACGTCGGTTACCGAGTATTCGCACACTTCAACCACACACCACATAAACTACACCACACACACACCATACTATATATACTATATATATTATATATATTACTACTATTATACTATATATATATATACTATATATATATTACTATATACTATAATAATATATATATATTATATATATATATATATATATATTAATACATACTACACTTTCACCGCGACGCGGACGTGTACCGTGCGTGCGCGCCAGGCATGGATAGCGCGGGACTTGACAAACCCAACGGGCTCGGTCCCCCGTAAGGGGACCCAGCGAAATAAACTGAAATACTTCGGTTAAAAAGAGCCATGAAGGTTGGTGAGTAATAAAAAAAAACCAGGATGCGAAACAGCGAAAAAGACGATTCGGCTTGGTGCGGTGCGGTTCGGCTGGGTCTTGCGGTTAAGCGAAAACGCGTCGTCGACCCACGGAAACCCCCCTTAAGGGGGAAAACCGCGAAAAAACACAAACCAACCCACATGAACCGTACCGTGAGTATTAAAAAATATATGACGTGTTCTGACCAACCCGACTGACACGGACTCGACGACTCACCTGACAAGTCGGCCGCCAGTTTGTGTAACTATACTACTTATATATATGTGTGTGACTGTGTGTGTGTCTGGATGCGTGTGTGTGTGAATGTGTGTGTGTGTGTGTGTGTGTGTGTGTGTGTGTGTGTGTGTGTGTGGTGTGTGGTGTGTGTGTGTGTGTGTTGTCAAAATTTATAGCAACCGGGGATCAGTTTAAACATACTATATACTATACTATATATACTTTACTATATATATATATATATACTATATATATATATATTATATATATACTACTATATATATATATATATATATAATAATATATATATATTATATATATAACTATATATATATATATATATCGGTTACTGTCTTATCTCCTACTTTACTCCTACCTTTTTATTAATGATCTCCTCACCTGCACATCTAACCTCTTCACTGCTATGCCCCGACTGGACTGCGACCTCACTCTTCAACTCACTTCAACTTCTGCTCTTCTTTTACTTCTAGAATTTGCCTCTCGTCTTAATTTTCCGATTCTATTATCGCTGACTTCTGGATAGACATTTCCGGTGGAACCATTCCTTCTATAGATTCTTTAAAAAACACTCAACAAATTTATCAATCTCCCTCATCTAAGACACCTTCTAAACTTTCCTATCTCCTTTGACGGTTCTTTCGTCTCTCCTGTTGACCAATACACACATCCCTTGCCTTACACACTAAACAAAAAAACACTGTCTTGGACACCTCACATCACAAGCGGTTGCTAGGCGGCCTCAACACGAAAACTGGAGTTCTGTTTACACACCTGCGAGACTTTTTTTTCCTCTTCCAGTTGCTCCACGCTATACACACGGGCCTCATTCCGCCCCTTGTATGGACGTACTGCTCTCATATCTGACGGGGGGCTCTGGTTTTCACCGGCCTTTTGGTAGGACGAGTCAACAGGCCAAAACGGCTTATTAACACTGTTTTGTACCTTTCCACGTCACATTGACACCTCTATCTTTGCGGCGCGACTGTTGGTGTTATCTCTTTTCTACTAGGTCCGACGCGGCACGGTGCTCGAGGAAGCTACTACACTCGCGTAACCTCCACCCTTTACCGTCGCCCCGTACGCACATATGGGTGCTGTGTCTCACAATCGAGTTTTTGTGTTGACTGAGGTAACTCCACTGCTAGTTCGCACTGCAGTGCTTCCTCTTTCCTGCCACATCTGTTCTGTGGATTCTCTTCCATCTTCTGTGTTTCCTGCTGAATTTAATCTCCCACTCACTTCAAAGCCCTGCGTCTGTGCTCATCTGCGTACTTTGCGTTAGTTGTTTTAGCTTACTGAGCCGTGCAACACCCCCTCCTTGAATAGGGCTCTGCCCGTGAGTGGTTGGTGACAACTGTAAAAAAAAAAAAGTAAAAAAAAATATATCAAATTTTCATTTTCGTGATCAGTGGGTGATAGGTTCTCTTCTGTTTGGGGTGAGTAAATTAATAGTGGCTTTTTGAAGTGATGCAGTCATTTTGTTTGTCCTTCGCCACTGCTCCAGTTGGATTTATATAATGTTGCAGTTCTCTGCACGCTATGTTTATAGAAGGGTTTTGTGCTGCGCCTGTTAGATCATCAACATAATTATTACACTTGTATAGACACGTGTACAGTGACGATGAACGGACAGTTGTGCACTAAAAAGGTTACACAAGATTGTAAGTGAAAGAATGATTCCCTGGGGTGGGGGGAACTCCATTGTATAATTTGTATGTGGGGGATGAGTTGTGGTTTACTGTTATTTTTTTGTTTTTGATGGTTATATCTATGTTTAAGACTTTTTGCATTAAAAGGTGACGGAGGACTGTATCAAATGCATTGTTTTGTTGATGTCTATTACTACTAATTGAGTAACGTTGAACGGGGGGGGGGGCGGGAAGTTTGATTAAAATCTGTTAACGGACTGTGTAGGTTAAATCCGGTTAGGAGAGTGCAATAGACGTATTTTTTTCACAAAGCCATGTTGTGACACTCTGAACAGGAGACGTAAAGGGGGGAATACTTCATATTGACATGATTAATTTGCTCCAACGGTACTTTGGACTATGGTACAGAGACACTAACTGATATAGGTATATACGATGCTACGGTATTGAATAGTTTGTTTGGTTTTAATATAGGTAATGTGTGTGTTTGGTTCCATAAAGGTGGTACGAGTGTTTTACTTTTGCCATGCAACGTTACTACTATTTGTGTTAGGACCTGCGATAACATTGGTTTCCTACGGTGTTTGAGGTCGAATACTACTATATATATATATATACTATATATATTATTTTACTACTATAATACTATATATATATATATATACTAACTAATATACTATATATACTACTACGTTATTACCAACACGTCCAATATCCCTCTTATACTACTATATATATATATATATATATACTATATATATATATAATATATACTATATATATATATATATTGGCTTATAAATATCTTTCACTGTAAAAAAGAAATAACTTAATTTTTTTTACATCCAGATACTCTCACAAACACTACCAATAACCTACCAGGGAACAAGGACTACATTGCTTGCTGGATGCTGTCCAACTTTTAGTGCGGAAAACTGTACAAAAAAAAAAAAAAAAAAAAAAAAAAAAAAAAAAAAAAAAAAACAATATCTCAAACAACTACAATACGCTACACGCGAAAAGGAACTACATTTTTTGGATCCTTGTAAAATTTTGTTAGGAAATGTAAAAAAAAAATAAATACACACTACACATAAAATACAATATTGGTACTTTTTTTTTAACGGGACGCAGGGGACATAACTATATAATATATATAGCTACTATACTTATTTTGTAGGTACTTACAGCGCAACTGTAGGGGGCTCGACGCCGACGGGGACACACCAGGGGGACCGTTTTTCATACCGCGTACGGGAGGGGGCGGAGGACACCCCCGCGACACCCCAACATACCAAAGCAGCGGGGTTCCCGGACGACCGCTCCCCGGAGGGGGGGGAACTTAGTCCTACCCCCCGTAGTGTCCCGGACAGGCCGACGAGACCCCGACTCTGCCACTCGGTGGCGGTAATTATCCTTGGGGTATTCTTTAGTAACAAAAAAAAAAAAAAATTTAATAGAAACGTCTATTTATTTTACACGACGTCACCTACTAAAGGCCACATTGTTTGGTTATCATTATTACTATATATTATTAAATACATTTTTTTTATTTTTTTACTTTTTTTTTAGCATTTCCTATCTAAATTTTACCAGGATTCAAAAAATGTATTTTCTTTCGCTTGTAGCTATTGTAGTTTTGAGATTTTTTTTTTTTTTTTTTTTTTTTTTTTTTTTTTTTTTTTTTTTTTTTTTTTTTAAACATTTCCCGCACTAAATTTTACCAGCATTTCCAGCAATGTATTCTTTTCCCTGTAGCTATTTGTACGTTTTGAGATATGAGAAATGGAATTGGAAGAAATTTTTGCTGTTAACTGAACACTACATCTTTCCCAATACTCAATATATACTATATATAATATATATATATTATATACTATATAATATATAACTATATATATATAATACTATTATAATATAATATATATTATATATTATATATATATATATATACTATACTATATATAATACTATATTATATATATATACTATATATTATATATATACTACTACTATATATATATACTATATACTATATATATATATATATATATATACTATACTATATATATACTACTATATATAATATATACTATATATAATATATATTATACTATTATATTATACTATTATATTATAGTCCGGGGCCAACTGCTTGTGAGCTTTTAAAGGTTTTAGCAATGTTGAGAACTTCTTTGGTCTTCAACCTTTTAAGACATTTAATTATTTGTCTATTAGTGGTGGTGTCTGAGGGTTTATGGATAATTTTTAAATAATGTGACATAAAAATACATTGGTTTTTTTGGGGGCTAGGAATTTTATTGTTTTGTTTATAGATGATTTTGTAGGGTTGGTGGAGGTTGACATGCCGTTACAGGGGTGAATTTCTTTTATTGTAATGGAATAATTTTTAGTGATGGGTTTTGTGGTTTAGTGTTTGGTTATACTGTTACCAGTTCTTATTCTGAGTTGAGTTGATTAGATTGTTTATTTTATTATTAAGGTCTATGATTTTGTTTAATTGGTATTTAGACGGTTCCTTTGTTTAATAAAGGTATCTATTTCTTGTGAGATGTTGAGGTCGAAATGTTTGCGGTAGCCGTGTGGGTGTATTTTTTAGATGTCTTCAAAATTATTTAATTAAAGTGTTGCATTGCTTTGTTGAGAGAGGTGAAATTATGCTGTTTGAAAGGAGTGGAACAATCCACGTTCTATGACGTCTGTATAAACGCTTTCCAGGTTTTCTTTCTTGTAATTGATTGTTGGTTTTTAAAGATGTGGTCTATTGGTACATTTAAGTTGAATGTGAGAGTATTGAAAATGTCAGGTCGTGGGTTCTTGCTATGTTGAAAAGGTCGGCGAGTAGGTTGATTTTGGTTGTTGAGGATATTGAGTGAATGTAAGCTGTCATAAATGCATAATATGTGTGTGTGTGTGTGTGTATGTGTGTTGGTGTTAAGGCATGCGGGGTGATGAACCACTTGAAGTCCCGCTAAATACTCACAGTTGTTATTGTGTTAAGGAAGATAAGCCAGGAACATAACCTTGTGGGCAGTGTTGGGATGTAGCTGCTTGTTTAAATAGATATTGTCATGTTCATGACGGGGTTGTAATGTGACCTTGTCTTGTTTTGCGGAATTTTTACTACTATATATATATATACTATATATATACACTATATATATATATATATATATATATATACTATATATACTACTATATACTACCATATATATATTATATATATATATATATATATATTATATACTATAATATAATATATATATAATATATATATATATATACTATATATAAACTTTATATATATATTATAAAACCTTCCTTTTAACGTGCTCAATCCCCTTCTCAGAGGGTAACCACGGGGGACTACACGAAACATCCGAACTTTACACGACCGCTATCCCACGAACTCGTCTCCACCAACTGTTTGCACGCCGAGTTTTACATTCTTGCTACCGCGGAGGACTTGAACCAGCGTACGTCCTGGTCGCACGAGAGTCGGCTAGTCCTAACCTCCTACCTATATATATATATATATACTACTACTAATATATATACTATATATGATATATATACTTATATACTACTATACTATATATACTAGTACTATATATATATTATATACTATATACGATTCGTCATTGATTATGGAATCATATGCGATCGTCAAAATACACGTATTTTAGTTATATACTATAATATACTATATATATATATATAATATATATAATGTGGACTTTTACACGTATTCTTTATTTCAACATTAATACGAGAAAATTAAATGTTTTTTTTTTAATTTTCTTTTAAAACACAATTTCTTCCAAATTAATGTTGTTTTCTACTTTCAGATCGCACGTCTCGTGTTCCAAGCTGTTCCTTATTTCCTTCTCTGCTTTGTATTCTGGATCTTCCTTCGTCTGGTTTGGAGACTGTATTTGTTTTCCCTTTGGAAAGCAAAGGAGAAGACATCAGGAACCGAGTTCCACACAAATCTGTTGACTAAGAAAGTCGAATGATGTATTTACGACTAGGAACTACAAAAGGACACCTTGGACCAAAGCGGTTCACTAAATGTTTACCTAATACACCTAACTAACGTATGCAATTCAATTAACTATTATTTTATCAGACTTTACGTGTTATATAAAATAACTAAGATACAACGACTTACTACTATTTTATGAATGGAATTATTTTACTCGCTTTTTTTATACGCAATGACATTTGTTAACGGACTAATAGCGGGGCTCATACCAACTATTATGTGACTTTTAACATTTTTTTTGTGGATAAACATCTTTGGTGTGAACCGAGTATCTTACGCAGCGGCCTCGGATCAATGGTTGGCGGTTTTTTCTAGATACGTACAATATATATATATATAATATACTATATATATATAATATATAATATATATATATATATATATAATATAATAATACTATATATACTATATTTTAAAACTATATATATATAATATATACTATTATATACTATATATAATATATACTATATATATTACATATTTTAATATTTATATACTATATAATATTTATATATTATATTATATTTATAATATATTATATATAATAGACTCATTCTATATATAATATAATATTATATATATTAAACAATTATACTCATGGACGTTATACGGTGGATGTATATATAAGGGACAGGTAAGATTTAACCTCCAGTAGGGGGTGGGCGCAACAGGTTTGACGGATATATATATACTACTATATATCCATACATACTATATATCTACTACTATATTATACTATTATATATATATACTATTACTATATATACGTATATATATATATACTATTTATATTATATTACTTATTATATTATTATATATAATATTTATATATACATACTATATATACTATTATTATTATAGTATATATATTACTATATATATACTATATATACTATATATATAATTATATAAGTATATATATATATACTACTATAAATATATATATTAATATATATATATATTATATATATACTATATGAATTACTGGTCTTCAAAATTGCTGTAATATTCTTTTATTTATCTGCACACTTGTTTTTTTTAAAAACTGTGTTGTTCTGCAGCTGACATTATCACACCCGGGTACGCCTTTCCGTGTTGACTTTACACAGCTTGGCAGCCGGCTCACATGGTATCGTACACTACCTGAACAGTTCTACAGCGGAGAAGTACTGTCAGAATACGTACTCCAGCTTTATAAAGCAGGTATAAAAGCACAAACAACCAACAAGACCCACGGTTTTTTTTTTTTTTGACCTTAACCAAATATGAAACGAAAACACCTTAAAACTTTAGAAAAAATATACACTAGTTATTACACTTAGTAACTTTACAACCTTCTTCATTATGCTACTCGATTGATGTACTTTTTTTCACGTTTTTTCAAGTTTCATGAAAACCTTTACAAACAAAACGTCGTCTGGCAAGCATACAAGGTTCATAATTTTTTATTTCGCCACACGACTTTAGGGGGGGGGGGGGCAAGTGCCCCGCCCCCCCCCTGCACCCCCCTGCCTACGTCCATATATATATATAAATATATTACTATATATATATTACTATATATATATATATACTATACTATAATATATATTATATTATACTATACTATATATATATATATATAATACTACTATATATATAATATATTAATATATAAACTATATATATTTTAAACCGGGCTAGGCTCGATTTTCAACCTAAACAGAAGTGAGCTGACTCTCCTTTCCCTACTCGCCTTCTGCCTCTTGTGTCCCATGTCTATTTCCTAGACTTACCAAAGGACTCAGACCGTATGGAATCTTAGGAAGTCCACAAGAGACTGAGTGGTACTTCCTCTCCTTCCCTCCTGCTGCCACTCATAATACCTTTTTAATTTTATCTACATCCCCTATTTTTTTTTCCCCTTTTTTGTTTTTTTTTTTTCCTCCTTGTATTTATAGGATGTTCTCCGGCTTGGGACCCGTTCTTGTTGACACTCTTTGGACACTTTACTCTACTCACCTTTAATATATTATGTGCATATGGTTCTCTGCTATTAGGACTTATGGGTGCCTTGTGCGGTCCCTACAGGCGGTTTCCAAAGACAGACTGACATTTCTAACATAATTACAAGAATTCTTTTCTCTCGTATAGTTACTCCAACTTTTGTGACTTAACTTAACCGCCTTTGTTTGGAGTACTACTCATACATTTAAGGGACCTCCAATTCCACCCATTCTTTGGATAAATTGATCTAAACCCAAGAGACTATCAAACTGTCCTCAACTTTCTAGCTCCCTTAAGTTTTATCTCTACGACGTAACTTGGCACTCACATCTCTTTTCTATAGGTTTCCTACAGCAACAAGATGCTCGAGGTAGTTAACCACTTCACACTTCCATGGCATTCAACGACTCCTTTGTTACCACAATGGATGCCATACATTTCACTTGGGGACTATCGGACACGTCCTTTACTTGTTTGTAGTGATGTCACCTTCTTTCCAGCATCATCTGTTCTATGGAAATCTTTACAATAATCTGTTTTCCTTCTATATTTTACCTTTCTCACTTAGAAGTTTGCGCCTGCGCTCACTTAAGAGTTTTGCGTTAGGTTGGGCATGAGTAGTTTTTTGACTTGCCTTTTCCAAATTTCAACTACTCCATTTTTGAATTGGGCTTGTCTTGTGAGCTATATATACTATACATATATATACTATATATATATATATATACTATTACTATACTTACTATATATATACTATATATACTATACTATATACTATATTATATATAGTATATATATATTATATATATATATAATATAATATATATATATATATATAATAATTTTAATATATATATAATATATATACTTATATATATATATACATTATATAATACTATATATATATATATACTATATTATATACTATTATATATAATTTATATATATACTATATATATTATATTAAACTATATATACATACTATATATTATATATATATAATAATATATTATATATTATATATAATAACTATATATATATATATATATATATATATTATACTATAATAAATATATATATACTATATATAATAATGTATCACTCACTAATATGTCCTTTGGTTCCCCTGAAATGGGGATAGGGTTCGCAAATGTGCACGAGAAATAATAGGCATGCATGAGCAATTCTAGGTTTTCAATGCTTTCACTAAAAATCACGTTCTCCAATCTTTCCTTCTACCGTTCAACTACTACAACCTTCCACACACTTTAACATCATCTTCGAACACCAACAACTCAACAACCTTCGTGTTGTCCTTAATATTTTTGGTGTTAATTTTTTTCCTTTTTCTCGTCGACCACTATTTAATTGGAGTGATAAATTATAAGCAGGACGAAATATAGTCACCATTACTCTCTTATACTAACAACCATTCTACAAACCGGTTGCATGATCTGAGGACGCTTTCAGAATTTCTTCACCGCCGCCCCAGTTGCTTGCTATTTAAAGGGATGTCGTTCGCCCCTGTATGGAGTATGCCTCACACATCTGGGGTGGTTCCACCCACACAGCTCTTCTTGAAAAGGTGGAGTCTTGGGCTTTTCGTCTTATTAACTCCTCTCCTGCTCTCACCTACACTCTCTCCAGGTCTCTCTCTCTCTTCTTTCCCCGTCACAACTTGTTGCATCACTTCTCATTTTTTCTAACGCTATTTAACGACGACACACTGCTCTTCTGAACCTCTTACACATCGCAACTACATTCCTCCACTTGACGAAGGGTTCATGAGACCACCTCCTTTCCACACCAGTCCTCATCCTTTCTCTATACAACTCTCACGGACCTCCAGACCGTACACCCGCTATGCTCAACTCTTACCATGTACCGCCCACTGGTAAACGCCAAGCCTGTACACACAGCACTCCTTTATATATTTTTCCAACACTTACAAACTTTGAACACCTTTCGAAATTTGGCTCCTGCCGTAGATTTCGGACATGTCGCCCCTTTACATTGGATTGCCCTCAGGACACTCCTTCCCCCAACACAGACTACATACACCTCAATGACAATTAGGGAACCTGAGAGGCCTTTAGCTTTGACTCATCAGACGGATACTATACTATATATATTATATATATATATATATATATATATATATACTATACTATATATAATATATATATATATACTACTACTATTTTTGTTACTAGTATTTATATATATAATATATATATATATACTATATATACACTATATATATATATACTACTATATATATATTATATATACTATATATATAATATATTATATATATATATATATATAATTATAAAATATATAATACTACTATATATATATATACTATATATACTATATATATATATTATTTATATATATATATATATATATACTATATATTATATATATTACTAATATTTATAAGTACTATATAATATATATATATATACTACTATAAATATATTATAATATATATACTAATATATACTACTATATATACATATATATATACTACTATTATATATAAATAATTATATATATACTATATGTACAACATAGTAAATACAAAACTAGTTCTACAATGTATAACTAAACGTACGGACGCTACCAAACTTGTTCAACGATTTACACACTTTCTTTAATATTTTTTCATTTAGAAAATCACAACTGTGAATATTCATTTAAAAATATATATATATATACTATTATAAATATAATATACTATATATATATTATATAATATATACTATATATATAACTATATATACTATACTTACTACTACTACTATATATATCAATATATATATATATATATATACCATATAATAAATATCTATATAATTAATATATATATATATACTATACATATATATATATACTATATATATAATACTACTATATATATAATATACTTATATATATATATATATATATATATATTATGTATGTGTTTCTTCACATGCTTTACTATATATAACATATATATATTATATATAATTACTATTTATATATAATATATTTTATACTATATTATATATAATAAACTATATATATATATATATATATTATACTATATATATATAGTATACTATAATAACTACTATATTAATGTATGTGTTTAAACGATTAACGTTACTTTTTTCCTTTTTTTGTAACGTTATTATTAATTACATAAACGACGTTAAAATTTAACAACGACGCACATTTGCTCAACATTAGTTTACTTATTCTTCTTCACACACTCGACTTACACATTTTGCTTTTTTTTAGGTCATCTCTTTACATAACGCACGACGACAAAAAGTTAGAGAGACGAGAGAGACGAGACGAGAGAGAGAGAGAGAGAGGACGAGACGAGACGAGAGAGACGACGAGACGACGAGACGAGAGACGACGAGAGAGACGAGGACGAGAGACGACGTTAATCCTTCAGAGGAAAATACGGTACGGTATACAATGAGGTACGAGAAATTTGAGGACAGACATACGTTCCTACATAGTCAAAGGAAACTGACAAGCGGACTAATTTGACGCACGAGGGTTTACTGTTTTTAAGACAAGTTAACGACACGGGAGACGTATCACGGGCTCTTGTAGCACGGTGGGTACACTTGCTTTTGAGCACCGTGATGGCCTGACACGGGCATTACTTTTTTCGTCTGTGCTGGACGGGACGGCACTACTTGCCCTTCGTTGGTAAGGTCCGCTCTCACACACAACCAAAACAAACACAACAAAAAAAGGTAACGACAGATTGGACGCACTTCGGAAGAAACAGAAAAGGGAAAGTGGAAGTTACACACATTTAAAATCGACATTTTTGACCAACGTAACTCACGAAACTGGAAAAGAAACTGACCCTGAAACTTGTACTAGTATTTTCTCAGGAACAAAGGAAATTTTGTAGCCAGCAGTGTAAATCTCCGTAACGGTCGCGACGACTGGACACATTACACATACGTATGAGTTTACTACCTTCGGCACGTACCTGAACAGGTATCGCCTACATGTAATATATAGCACACAGACTAACGCGAAATACAACAACAAACAATTTGCTAGTTTTTAGTTGAAGGAAATGTAATTATAATGTACTTCCATACTAGAAAGAATTTCTTCGGTTATGCGTTCTGCTCCTTGACACACGGGCCCTACGCCGTGAGTGACTGATTCGTGTAAAACACATGTCACTTCCAAGTCCAGAAGCAAGAGCAGTATGATCTGTTTGCAGCACCAAAATTCCGCAAATCCCTTCTTGGTTGATGCTAAGATCGTTCCTACCTGACTGCACTTGAACGAGACTAGAACCACTGATACAATAAAAAACTACACAATAAAAAAGTTGTCGTGAGGACACGCATAACGAGGAACATGAGTTTAACAATTATAAAAAGGCGTATTGGAAATGGTCTGCACGTACTGTTCTCAATGGAGGAGTTATGCGACTGGACGAACTTCAGAACAGCGACGTCAATTGTAATAGCGATACGAACATAACAGGGACGTGGACGCACAAGTCAACAGGGCACGACGACGAGAGACATTTAGAGACGTTAACACACGACGCATGAGACGTTCACACACACGAAAGCCCTACGACTCTACGCTTTTTCACATGACGACGGCTGTGCAGACACGTGGAACCATACAGATGTACACTGAGGCATACACCTCCCACGTAGGGACGACAACTTACACCCACCACTCACGAGCATAGCAACTGGGGTGGCGTGACACGAAATTCTGGAACAGACCGACATCAGACACACTCTCAAACCTCTTGAAGCTTCTTTAGAAACGAGAAGTAATCCATCCTTAACCCAATTAAGAATCATAGAAAAAAGAAAACACACAGAATACTTGACGGGACGACCGACACGGTATGACGCTGGTGTGTTTTGGAACGACTGGTGTTATGGTTTGTGGTGGACACGACTTACTGTCTGAGTTAGACAGACTGACACGGAACTAGTTACTTGACACGCACTTGACAAAAAAACATAACTTTCACAATGCCCACATTAAAATTTGACGAAACACCACAGGTTTTAGTTGCTCCAACGGCCTTGCCCTTAAATATACGTGCAACTCTAATAGTGTTGGGAGGGACAGGCTTTCAAGATAAACAGGAGTAATGAAACGGTACACTTAGGTCAGCACTTGGAGTGGGATACGGAGGCACGAGGTAATAGACAAGATCATTACATGAACACTGTAGACACAGACTGCTGGACGAAGGACGGAACCCCTGAGGACTACCAACCTATTTACTAGACTTTACACGGACTGAACGACTGCCGCTACACCTGCTGCTACTAGACACCGGCCGACGAGGAAATCAACAGAGAACGGACTAGATACCGAACTGAGGGTAACGTTTAGAACTCGAAGCTTTGTATCACACCTCTATGACACGGCCCGACTATGTCTACGCGCCATACAAAAGAAAAAAAAAAAATAAGGAAAAAAACAACGAAAAAGAAAAAATTCAACAAAAGCCGACACGGCTTTAGGACAGAACAGAAGATGACAGGGAACGAACGGTCGTCACGTACGAACATTCGCTTATGAAAGCCATACTGACCGATGCAGAGAATTAGACTAGAACGGACTTACAGCAACTACAATAAAAACATGGTACACACGGAGGCCAACAGAGACTTGGCCTTCACGTTGGACGTACTTAGCACACGAAGAGGACGGAACACGGCAGATTTACACAAGTTGTTAGAAACTACTATTTGGGGCAACAAGGCCAGAACGATTTTTAATACTTGGAGAAAGTCTGGACCAAGACACGGACTCAGTGCACTTTCGTTTAAACTGACAAACGTCCGGCTTTGCTCCGTCGACACACGTATCCGCTGCAACACGATTTCGACTTGACATAAAACAACTTAACCGAGAGTGATACACGGAGAACGAGAATTTTTCCACTCACGATACGTTCTGTCTCTAGCCTGAACATTTTGAGGAGACGAAGATTTACGTCAAGAAGACTTGACACCATGATATCCCATACACGATTACCACGCCCCACCTTATCAGCGGACACGCCGAACAACTTCTTTCAAGAGTCAAAGCAGTCCACCTTCACGTTTATAGTTTTTAACAACTACAAAAAATATATACTGTACCACATTGTGTATCTACTATAAGCTTACCTGACATTTGTTGTTTTTCACACACGACATTTATGCTCTTTGAGGAACGTTCTTTTAGCCACTACAATAACTCAGGCCTTGTGGCTTTTGTAACATTACAGCACTTACTTATAACTTACGTACTGTAATTTACTACAGTAACTAGGGTAACGAGACATAGAGACTACGGTTGACTAGTAAAACTATTTGAAAACGAATGACGACATTAGACTAACAATTTACCTTAAATACCCTTACACTTTTTGATTTTTACATTTGAATAACACACTAGCTAACGACTCACCACAACCCGTTACTTGAATCACAGTAATGACACCTACTACGTTGACTTTTTTTAGTACAAATCTGTACTGACTTATTTCCAATGAAGGCAAAATATAACTTCCGCTAAAGCTACAATACAACTACGAACGATACTGTATATGAACAACTATCTACTAACTAGGTTTTATACTCCTAGACATAACACAACAAAATTAGACATACTATATAATATAATACTATATATATATATACTACTACTACTACATATATATATACTATATATATATACTATATATATATATATATATAATATATATTACTATAATATATAACTATATATATATATATATAATATATATAGTATATATACTATATAATATATATATATACTATATAATATATATTAATATATATATACTATATATATACCTGGGCGTCGTCCACGGGAGGGGCACGGGGGGGGCAGCTTTGCCCCCCCCCTAGAAGTGTTTTACTCTTACTTAAGACGTCTACCTGCGACATTTTTGACTTCACAACGTCCACGTTCCGGTGGGCCGTAACTACGTTTACTATATATACTATACTACTATATACTATACTATATTATATATATAATATATATATATATATTATAATATATAATAATATATAAAAACTTAACATAATTATATATTTCTATATATACTACTATATATATATATTATATATATATATATAATATAATATATATAACTATATACTACTACTATATATTTATATATATATATATTATATATACGTATATATATATATATATATACTATACTATGTAATATATTTATATATATAATACTTTACTATATATATATATATACTATATATATACTACTATATATATACTACACACATTATAAAGAAGAAATGGCGAAGGCTAGTTGCACTCGTCATTTTCTCACATTTACTCTTGCGATACGGTCCTTCTCAACACCTCACTTTTACTATGCTCTTTACAATTTGTACGACTAACGACACTGTGTTGTTATTTCTAACTCTACTGTTTTTTTTTTAATTGTTGATAATGCACTATATACTTCTACGACTTTTGTGTTTCACGTCACGACTTCTCAATTTTTATTCTTTTTATTACCGTGTTACAGGTTCAAAGTACCACTTGAAATCACTCGTGACCGCCACCTCTTATACACTTCACACCCGTCTCAGTGTAACTTATAGTTCAATTTCTCACGATCATGGATACTTACGGAGGTTCCTTGTACGTACCGTTTTACTTTAAACTTTAACTACACCATTTTGTGTTATTTACTTCCTTAAAAGTAAAGGAATTTTGTACACCACCATGGATCTTACTTGTCCATATGAGGTTAGCTTTTGATTTACAAAAACCTACTTTTTTTACTTACAACACCACGAACATTAGTGACTTTTCACACCATAGTTTGCTTACTACCTTTTACACTTTTTTTTCTGTTTAACATCTTGAGACATGCTAAGTACAAACTTTTTAGCCTTTGACCCATATGGGCAGAGACTACCTTACTACTAATATACATTATATATATTATATATATATATATATATACTACATATTATATATTATATATATATATATATTATTATATCTACTATATATATACTATATATATTATATATATAATATATATACTATATAATATTAATTACTATATATATATATACTACTACTATATTATATATATATATAATATACTACATACTATATACTATTACTATTATATATATATATATATATATATATATATATATACTAACTACTATATAACATATATATTGTTTGCACAGTAAACTTTGAAGGACAGACACTCGGATAAAATTGGAACACTGGTACGCGGGGAACAAGGGAGCGAGGAAACATTAACCAATATTCAACTACAGACCTAAACAAGAGGCACACTCCCTCCTAATTCCCATATTCGTATGATAAAGAACCCACACCCCAGGCTCAGCACACCTCACGACGAAGTCCACGATACTGGGTCCAGTTTCGGACGCTAGCGTTTCCGTACGATTGACACTCACGAAACACTGACATGTGGACTACGTTGGAACCATTCATCTACTGACTTGTCGACTGAGACAACACAGACAACAGTTACTGAAACGACGTGTTGGATTCCACCTAACACCTGATACATTTTTTTGGAAGTATGCTTACCACTTAACGACAGAAATTCACATTATGAATGGATTGGACGACACTATTCACCCTTGGCTGGACCTATCTCCAGGCACCTAACAGGGGCGTTTTGCACAGACTTTTGTACTTTATTTCCACCAAACGTAACAAGTTTGTTCAGAGTGTCCTGGCTCTAAACACTAAATTTCCTGTTAAGATGTTCACTGCGACTTTGCAACGGGACATACAAACCACGTGGTATAAACTGCTGTTTGAAGCTGCAAGACATTGTTCCTACAGGACGTGCCGGTACGACACTCCAAATTAACCCACGCATTCAAAGACAAATACTACGAAACAATACAAAATACTTACTCTCACATAACTTTCACTGTGTGACATTTTCTTGTACGCGCGACTTTAACCGCTTCGGGGCACACGCACTCACTAGATGAGGGACGTGTCGCAAAGCATTTTTGTGCCGCCTTACGATACGACTGCCGAGACTCAGTCATTGACACAGCCATTTTGAAAACGGGGACACGAACAAATGCCACATACCCAATCCGTCGACTTCACAACTGACGATCCACTTTCTCTGTGTGGTACTAATAAACAACAGGACAAGCACTCGTATAATAAGGTACAAGGAAGCGTGCACGTATAAGCTAATAGCTTACCTAGCAGGATGAAAACACGTGGATTATTTCTGGAAGGACATTTCCTACGTGTTGCGCTTTTCGACCAAACGAGTCCGACTGAAGTTCACAAGAGGAACTTACACTTGAATTTGTAGACACTGAACAGCGGCTTGACGCAAAAAACCTTGCGAAAACGCCATTTTGACGTTTGTCCGACCGAACAGAACTGGACTCCCGAGAAACTGGCGTGGGCTTGGGTTTCGATGGCTGTTCTACGATGTCTGGCACACAGAAGGACGGTGTCCACTACGCAATACTTGACGGAAAACGTATTACAAAACACGCATTGTTCTTCACTTGCTCTTCACACAACAACAACTTTACGTACGTAACATGATTTGAAACACACATACAAACAATCCGCAACTTCTGTGGGAACACATAAAGGACAGTACTTACGTTTTTTTTCGCGACGACAGTCTTGAGAAGAAATATGCAAAACACTCCCACACCTGAATGCCACGACCAACATGGTCTGAAACCAACCAAAGTGCATCAGAGTGTTTAAGGACCTTTGTACGATGATTGCAAGCACTTAGAATCCTTTCATTCGAATGACAATACGCGCCACACACGAAAACAACGCGCTTTAGTTGCACTTCAGCGGTACTGTTAAAGGGTCGTATTCACTCAGGGCTATGACATATTGACTCGCGACATATACTCTGCGACTGTTTACGACGCCACGTTGTAAACTGCATATTCCATCTAACGACCCTTGGATATCGTCCAAAAACTCCGAGCCATTCCACACTATTGTGACAACTGGTTAGGCCATCGATAAACAGGTGAGAAACAACTATTTTTTGGACACGTGTTAAAAGACAGTTAAGACAATCGCGAGCAACTGGGCCTTGTTCTGAATAATACCAACCGGATTTTGGTAGGCAGACATCCGCAAGCACAACGATCCACGCAAAATCCACACGGACCCTTCTGGAGAAGATCTTAAACTCCGTTCTGGACTTTTATACTTCTTCTTGGACACTTACCGGTTTTTCTACTAAAAACTACCACACTGCTTTGCATTGACTATCTACTCCTTTCCACACTGCTACTCATACACCAAATCGATGAGTTAAATTACTTACAAAGACAGCTTCACTTTTATACGTTGTATTGCCAATAATAAAAAGTGATGTAGATATGGAAGGTATAAAAAATTAGTCTTACAGGTAAAAAATGTACGTATGAAGGAGACCGAACTAATTGCAACGAGCAGACCTCCTCAAAATAACAAGAAAAAAAAAGTATATATAATCTTTGTATTTAAATCACAAGCAGCATCAGCACTTCCATTTCAAAACCAGTGAAGAAAAGAGAAAGTATATAAAAAAAATAATAAGGTATATTACATGTTAGCGTAGATATATATTAAGAATTGCATAGATTATCAGCAAATAAAGAATCTCGCCTGCTAGCCTCGCGATCTAAGATGCACGCAATAAATAATAAGTAGAGTAACCCGACAAAAGAGATAATTATGGAGATTGGACGGATTAAACAACTTTGAAGAATTAAGACCGGAGGGATGATAGAGCTGTCACTTCATCACATTATAATGCGTGCGTATTAGTCTTAAGAGCGATAGGCGAGTCAGCTAAAGACAAATATTGATCCAGAGCGGAAGAAATTGAGACAAAGTAGCATAGTAGAACTCCCAGCAACAGACCAGCACGACACGCCCAGCGGATTTACGACCAAAAAAAATACAACACAGACGCCCTTTACTCTGTCTGCTCAAAAAGAAACAAGACAAATTCATACAAACCAATGTCGAAAGAAGATCCCGCAGTCTACGACAAAGCGACTTTTGGATTAACAAAAGCATGGATAAAGAATCAATGGTACTTATTAAAAATTGATATGACACCGACATGGTTAAGTTGAGTATAGAACCAATGCAATGGTAATTTCATAAATGGTACGTTCCAAATGAAGGCTTAAAAATTGTGTAAACCAGGTGGAATTGTCACATGGTTTAAGTATTACATTAAAAAGCGATCGCACAAAATAATATTAAAACAACAAGCTTACAACAAGCAGGAATCTTAATGTCGAATATAATCATGTACAGATGATTAGTTTAGTTACTAGCCCATCGGGTAGAAATAAAGCCTACCAAAAACGATTAAAATATATATTGCTAGAAAAAATCATTTCCTTCCGGCATCTAGTCTTAATATGATATAGATATCAATAAAAAACATATACAGCGAGAAATAAGTAATAAAAAAAAATACCTAAATATAAAATTTCTGAGGCATTAAAAAACCAATAGAATAAAATCGGTTATTATAAATTGAAAATTAGGGAAGAAAGCAGACATAAAAAGAGCTAAAGACAAATTCTTGGAAACGTAACGTTAAAGAATAACTAGTTGTTAATTAATAATTGATATAAAGAACTATGAAGCCTATTTACTCAGGACAAACTTTGAGGACAAAGATCAATAATCAAATATATCAAACATTTAAGGAAGTAATGCCCAATAATGCTATATATAAAAAATATGTAAAGTTCAAAGAATAGATCACAATAATAAGTAATTGTCTAGTAGGAATATGTTTAATAGGTTTAATAAGTCATCTAAAAATATCATATACCTTAGATCTTATCAGAGTTATTTATCAACTTACCGTTTAGGCGCCTACTATTACACATTCTCTATGCAATAGAAATATTTATATTATTTAGACCTAAAAATTATCTTTTTTTTCCTCATGATCTCTAATATCTTTAAGCACTATAATCTATGGTTTAAAGATATACTTGAGTGATATTAGTATTAATGAACATGAGTATATGGTGATTTTAAATATAATATATTAACTACTGATGCCAAAAAAATGGTATAAATGAGTATACAATATCCAGAGAAACAACCTATCCGATAATATATAGAAAAATAAAAGGTAGAATCCATAATGCATTATATGAAATAGTTTTAACTGTTTTACCGTATTATTTCATTTATATACCTCAAAGATCAATGTACGAAATAAAGAAATAACGACACTATCGTATACCACATACTTACACTATCTTAACACATCAATCCATCTATCTACTATCATATACATCTATTACTATCGACTTCTAACTCATCTATCTAATACTATCATACTACCTACTATCTACTAATCTACGATACTAATCTACTATCTAACTATACATCTAATATCTATCTATAATATCTACTCTTATATCTATTCAACTGCTAGATATATACTTTAGTAGTAGAAAAAGGAGTTGTTAAAATATAAGTAGTTAAATTTAAAGCAACAGAAGAGTAGATATTGGAGTAACTTACCTAAGTGTAATAAACCATTTAGAATACTAGTCCAGTTACGATAAGTTGGTTATAGAAATTTTTATCATAATAAATTTAATTATCAAAGTAAATTATATCAATTATTCAATTCCTTCAAATTTTCTGCCATTTCAAAATTCAGTGACGAAATCATAAATAAAATAACACAAAACTCTATTTGAATCTTTTTAATATATCTAATATTAATTAATAATCCGGAAAACGAGCTGAGGGTTACTGATGCCTGAAGAAAGTTGAAGCTTGAATAGCTTTTGAAATATATATCAAAGACTTTATATTTAATAATAAGAGTTATGAATGGTAATAAGAATTAATTGACTACTATATATATGTGGTGGACATAATCAAGCTAGATGACAAATTAATACTGACGATATTGTTATACCCAGGCTTTTATGGGCATCTAATTCAAGGGATGCAAACTGCAAATTTAAACTTTCTGAGAAAAATAAAAGAGAAGAATATGAATTAATTATTGCAGGAAAATATTTTCATTATATTTAGAGACTTGACATCTGCATAAATACTACAGGAAAACCTTGCACTAATAATAATTGATGCATATAGTCATAATAGATCACTCCACGCGTATAGCACACGTGATGAAATTATGGGAAGATTAATCTATAATTTAATGATATAATCACTAAACTAATGAGAGAATTAATATACACTTGAAAAACTAAGAGAATTAAAAAATAAATAACCTAGGCAATGATATCTTAACTATTTAAAAGAGAGACCTATTAAATAAAAAGACATATTATATAGAGGATTCATTACAATGAAGACATGAAGCTATATAAATATCAGTAATTCGATAATATTCCTTCAGACATCGAAAATGAACTGTAATTTCATAATTAAATATTCCATTCACACCATCCGCCTTCCCAAAGAGGATTAACATTGTAACTGAATAGATGTAGCTTGAGAAACCCGAATCAATCGAAATAGTCCTAATAAAATATGTCAAGAAGGTTTCATAAATCCTAATATGAAAATAAAAGTCCATTTAAAAGAAGTGTTTAATATACAGTAAAAAATCCTAAAAAAGTAATTTGAGTCTATAAGGAAACAATGATCGAGCACCTGGAATAGATAATAATGAAAAACCCAAACATTTATTCATTGGAACAAATTTTTCTGTGTAGAATATAGAGAGATTAAAGTCAAAAGAAGAATAGTATATACTAACATAATTAAGTTAAAAAGATAATAATCAAATTAATAGAACTTTTAATCGAATACAGGTGTTTTTTCTTAAGAAACCAATATTAATTAGTATTTATATGAGGTACAAATGATCATTGATCATTATAAAATATTCACTTAAAAATAGCCAAAGAAAACTTGAGAGACATCAGATTTTGTTATTATTCAGTAATTTTTGAATTGTTTAGAATAACCGTACTACTAAAACATTATTTAAAAATGATTATTTATAAAAAGATTAAAAAAAACTTTAATAAAGAAAGACGCGGCCTGCTTGAAATATACAGAATTTTACATAAACAGAAAGAATGCGATAATCAATGAAGTTTAATAAGGATAATACAGGTTTTTACAACGTAATCATTACGAAAAGAGATATACATAAGGAAACTATGCTAACATGAATTATATATAATACAAGAATTAATGCTAAAGAAAAAGATTATCACTTGATAAATAACTTATTAAGAACAATTCTAATTTGGAAAGTAAAAGTGGAAAATAAACTGAGAAAATAAAGTTATATTCCTCACACAAAATCCTTACAAAAAATATAGATACAGTATACAATAATGACTTACCTATAATTATGGTAATGTTTAAGAATCATCAATAAAAGTTAGTATAAATGTACCTCCCTTTTAAAAAAAAATGAACAGCTTACGTTCCTTTATATTCATTGATAAGAAACCAGAAGCATTAAAAAGTAGTTAATTAAATGATATCTCACAATTAATAATGGTGATTTAACTCGATATTCTGGATACTCAACCTTGGTAAATTTAAAAGAATATTAAGTAACATTGACTGTTGTGGATATAAGTCACCAGCTAGATCATACTATACTCCCTGCCCTAAACACATCAATTACGGCAGACCAATGTAGTTCAAAAAACTAAAAGAAGATGTACACTAATATGAGAGATTGTATAGCTATTAGTAGCTTAAAGACCACTTCCTTATCATGTTTAAAGTAAGTGAAATATATCAATCTCATAATACAAATTAAAGAATTACAATTACGAACGAGGAAAAAACCACGCTTGAAGAAGATGAAATATACGATCTAAAATGTGACTTGTTAGTGGTGATCAATAAAATGATGAAAAAATATGATTCTTTATTACTATTAATATATCAAAAACAATAACTATTTAGATTTATAAATAGGTAAAATATAATGATTAACTGTAATAATTAATGTAACTGAAAATATTATTCTTAGAGGGCAAAAAGTTAAAAAATAGAGAGAGAGGTAAGCCTGGCGGAATGAAAATCTAGAAATAACGAATAAGAATACGAATTTAAGTATCAAGGAATGGGAAAATCATAATGAATAAAACGAGACTATGGTGAAGATTAATAATATTAGATATAAACACGCACTAAAATTAAGTTTGCACTAAAACAATATAAAACTAATGAAACTGTAAGCAGAAATGTAAAAAAAATTATTAAATTAATCATAAAACCAAGACAAAGTTCTGGAATCGAAGATAATGAAAAACAAATCTAAAAAAGTTGTACCAAAAATAGATGGAGAAACAGATTAAAAAGAAATAGTATACTAGAATAAACTCAAAGTAAAATATTAAAAAGTTCTGAGATATTTGCAGATCGATATTGATAGTCATGCATAAGAATTTCTGGTACCGAAGCTATATGAAATGACAATAGTAGCCTCAAAAATAGAAAAGAATAAAAAATGACACCTAACACTAAGGTATCCGATGAAATCATCTTTAATTCATTATCACACATTACAATACATGCAAATCATAGTCAATACAATCATCAATATTCTATTCACTATAGCTACAGCTATCATCAAACACTCCTACCTTCACTATTACCCCAGGACCTAGCCAAGAGGTTAAATCGCGTGCTGTAACATTACATCTTGAGACACACGTAAAAGTGAGGGTTATAATCATCCGATACAATAAATAAGACATAGAGCAAGATGACAAGTAAAGAGAAGAGGCGACCAAGACCATTAACCACCACATTATGACCCTATCATGAGCTTTCTATTCAGTATGATACTCTAAAGGCTGATCGGTAACGCAGTCGGAACGTAGAATAAAATCAGTTAAACGAGACTTCACGGGACCGAGCGAACAGAGTGAGAACCCATCCCCAGACACCGACAGATCAAAATGGATAACACGATACACAATCTATACGAAAAACGGGTCTCTATTCGGCTCAACCTATAGCATGAGACAGGCAGGCAAATCAACCGCAATCGACATCCATAGACTCCCCGTCTACAAGACCCTTCGACCTTTTGAATTAACAACACACCCACATTTACTCGCTAATATAAAAGTATAATCAGGTAATTAAACAATTAGAATCATTCACTACATCTTCTCGCCGACTGCCTGAGAGATTCTCAACATTCTCGTATGCCTATCGCCAAACGCGCATCCTACTTATCTAGACTTTCAATTTCTCACATTATAATCGAGTACCGTCATACAACCGCGACGTCATAGGTAGCGAAATATGGTAGACCCCGCCGAAGAATCATGTCAACTCGCCAATTGTGTTATAAATAGCTCAAACTATATAACCACACTCGACTATATATCATAACGCTGAAAAGTAGAAATAGTACACCACACGCAGTAATCTCATATTCGCAAATACATAGAATCCCAATATCAGCCAGCACTAGCAGTACGTTTTTGCGACTATTAAAGCATCCCAATCTGAGAGGCCTCCAAAAACTATAAATTGCCTGAAAATCATTTCTGATCTAGGTCTCATATGTAGTATGCAAACTTCACTTTACTATATATCAAGAGAGTCATCCCAAAATATACCTGCAAAAAACAAAACAAAAATATAAACCACAGACAAGATCCTCTATATACCTAATACATCATTAAGGCTAATATATACACAACACTCCACTAGACGATAACGCCCTCTAAGTAGACTGTTACTTCAAATAAAAATTAGAAAAGAGCAGATATAAAAGAGCTAGGGACAAATTCTGGGAACGTTTAATGTTTTTTTAATCTCACTCTTATATATATCTTCTTCGATTTCTGTCTTCTAAATAGTAAATCACTTAGCGTAATATTTATGAAACATTATTAGTCATCAGCCTTTACGGAAGTACAACATTTTGGACGAATATGTATCATAATAGTATCAATGTATTCCAAACAATTGAATATCTGCATAATGCTTAAAAAAATAGAAAGTTTCTCTCAACCATTTTATGAAGCGTGTTGTATATGCTAGATTAATATAATATGGAGATTACAATCATGTACTTTTCATCATTTAAAATATGCACTGTTTCACTATAACAACATTAGTGATATTAGAAAAAAACATTGATATATTTTTAAAGCAAGTAGCATGAGTAAAAACATCGATAGGATCTGTAGATAAATACATGATATTCTAGCCGATTTAAAAATGACCTGATGCACTACGAGATCAGGATAACTGTTCAAGCCAGAAAGACACCTAACTAATAATAGAAGCAATACGGGCATATATTTAATGGATACATTTTGTTTATGTATTTTATTTAAAAATTTATGACTTTTATTTCAATTATTACTCTAAATGACGATTTAGCACGAAAAAGAGATTGAATAGAACTATCACCTAATGAAGCTTTAGTCGACTAGTACTAGTACGATATCAACCCTTATGAGAAACTAACTATTCGAGCAATAGAGCCTAAGTCTACACTAGTCACCTCTATCTACTACTAGTTATAATCAGTAGTGCATAATCGAACAAGGGAACTAATGCGCATTCGAATACAATCGAGTAGACAATCGACCATAACAACATACTACAGATTGCTATACGTTAAGTTTAATTATATTGCACGATTCATTTCGCTAGCCCTCAAGGGTAAAAAACTATTATATCCGCGGGTAGTATATTGGATAACGCAAGATGATAAAGGAAGAGCTGATAATGAGTGGAACTAGCAAGAAACTATATAGATGATGTTAGTTTATCGATTACCAAGTATATGAGAGTAGGAGAAATAATATAATGCTGGTTAGTTATTGGTCGAAATAGAATTATAAGCAGATAAGAAGGCTGATATTAAATAGGGGATACTGCATAGTAAAACTATACGACGAGCTTTAAAGTTTAAGTTATAATAATATTTAATAAATAAAAATATGACATTATACCTGGAATTTTGGCTGAAAGAGTGCGTCGAGGGACTAAGGGACACGATTGGTGAAGAGCAAGTGCATTTAGAAGTGGTAAATACGCCAAATGAGTGGAGAAAACTGAGAGAGGCAAAGAAAGAAACCGGTAAAAACAACAACCATAGAGGTTCTAGGAAAGAAGGAAACCTTTCTAATAAGAGAGCATCGCAGACAGATAGAAAACTTATATACGCAAAGACATAAATAACAGGGAAGTTTCGGTGAGGAAGGGAAGAAGATATAGATATTTCAGAGAAAAAGGCAAACAACAATAGCTGTTTATGAGAATTATGTTTATTAGATGAAAATGATGTATATATTTGAGTCCTAGTAAACAGTATATAAAATAGTTATTTATAATATTACAACTATTCTTACCAGTATTAAAATTTTAAATCAATAAAATTAAATAATAACGATATCTAGATAGGACACAATAGTTCGAAGGGCAACAGTTCTTTAGTTTAATTTGGAAATATGAATTAAATAAACAATATATAAAAACAAAAAAACTGCACATTAAACAGAACGAGTAGTAATCAAGAGATATGGTGTATATCACTGCCAATCTCGGAGTCGCGAGTCATCGAACTCAAAAGATATTTCTTTCGAGCTGAGCAAGGCATGAATAACCCTATCCACTACATAATTTATTTTCAGAATGCTGTTTAGATTATAAGCTTACCCCTTAATACCAAATCACCAACAACCACCAGCACTTGTGCGGGATATAGTGTTATGTATAAAAAAAAATATAAATATATAAAAAACGATATTAGTTTATATATATACATTAATATAATCATATATATAAATAATATAATATATATATATGTATTATATATATATAATATATATATAAATTAATAATATAAATATAATATATATAATATACTATATACATTTTACATTTTTATAAGCAAAGTATAAAAACAAAGTTAAAAGCAAAGTGTAAAGAAATTAATAAGTATGGAGGTAAAAGCAAGTTATAAAGTTTTGCTTCAGAAATGGTAAGAGAGTAAAAATCTGGGTTTTAGAATATTGTTAAAAGTAAAGATGAAAAGCATTATATGTGCCACTCTGGGATTAAAATCAATAGACAAATAAACATTAGTTATAAAACAAAATGTAAAAGCAAGTTAAAAACAATCACAAAGCACTATGTACTATCTATATCATCTCTACATACTATACTATCTAACTATACTTTATAAAGCAAAGAGTATAAAACTGAGACAGTGTAAAAGTTAATACTATACTATCTATGTATCAATTCTATTCTACATAACTATCTACACATCAATCTACTACTATTCTAACTATCATCTACATCATCTATCTACTATCTATTCTACGCACATCTATCACATCATATTCTATCTAGCTCTACATCATATATTCTATCTATATTCATCATATCTATTGATAATTCTGAAGCACATAGAAGAATCTATACTATCTATTCATCTTATCATAAATCTAGCGCGAGCGATCGCGCGTAACCACATGCGCGAGCGTCACACTCCTATCTACTCTATCCCCGCGTATTCTGGACTATTAATATGTGCAAGTACAAATCTTCTTTGGATTCTAGATTAAACAGCGGTAGCGCTTTAAATCACTTAGCCAATATTCACCGTCCACGCAATGAAAAAAGAAAAACGCTAAGAGCGAGTATAAAGATTTAAAGCTCACACAGGTTATTCTCAAATCCATCATTGGGCCTAGAAGATATATTACTACAAAATGTGGTATTGATCGTAATAGATTGAGAATTGTGTGTAAGAATAAATGGAAAGATAGAATAGTGAACATTATAGAGTTTTTATAATCATTAAATCTCATGGAGATTAGAGAGTGAGGGATGTGTTTATTGGAAGAGTTGTGCATATATAGGAGGTAGTGTGAAAATTATAAAATTTAGATATAGAGTATAAGAGGATGGATAGGTTAGGTTAATTAGTGAGAGGTGTAGAAATATATAATAAGATAGAGAAGTACGTGAAAATTATGTTGGATGGTATGAGTATACAAAACTATGCTGGATGAAAAAAAGACATAGATTAGCTCTATTAGAGTGTAGTATAAAAGGATAAATGTTTATCACGTAGATATAATGGCAGGGAAAGGGTGAACTATGGTGCATATTAAATATATTTGGTGAATGCTAGGGGCTATAAGTCACGAGTAACCACTAAGGTCTTCTCCACACCATATGAGGATATTATATCAGTTGAGTAAGCGGTGTTTCATAATAGTTAGTGTAGCAAAAACTAAACGGAGAGAGTGATGATGTAAAGAAGGTATAAACAAATTAAAACAAAGGTTAAAACAATTATAAGCAATTGATCATAAAAGCCGAGAGTGACTAGACAGAAACACAGAAAGGTGGAATCAATGGTCTGTATAAAGAGAGGAGTGTGGTAGGGGGATGTGATAAAAAATAGTCAAAGTAGTAAAATAAGGCCAAAGATATAATGAGCGGCATAGTGTTGAGAAAGCGAAGATGTGAGAAATGCAGAGAGGTGGTGGAGAAAGCAATGTAAAAGGACAGAGACGTAGAAAATGGACAGAAATTATAGTTATAAAGATGAGGACCAAGACTGAATGCGATATATGCAGGGCCACTTAATCTAACAGCAATGTAGCACAATGGCTATTCAATCAGACAGGGTCGAAATCACTTACTATCAATCTACTAATTTCAGTTGGTCTATCTATTGAGATCCTAAAGTCTAGAGTACATATACTAGACAGTATTGTGTTTCAGAGGCATCGGATAATGAGAGAGTCAAAGGGCACATAAAAACAAGAGTTGTGGAGAGAGAAGTAAGCTACGTATACTATTCTAACTATCAATCTAATCCACTACTATTCTATATACACCTTATCTACTATCTATAGCTATCTATAACATCATCTACACATCATACATCTATCCATTTCAACATCCTAATCTCTCAACCCACCTCTTATGCTATCCCTACTACATTGGCAGTGCATCAATCTATCTACTATCTATCTAGTAGCACTAACACTACTATCACTCTATCACTATCTAGCTATCTAGCTATCAATCTATCTATCACATCATATCCATAACTTTAACCAACTACTTACAACTACTTAATAGAATGAATATCTCTATATCATTCTATCATCATCTATCTATCTATACTAACTAATATAGCAATAATCTACCTACATCTTAATCTATCATCTGATCTATCTACTATCACTCTCTAATCACCATCTACTCATCTAGCACTTATAAAATATACTTTACCTATCTATTCTTCTCCTTTATATATAATATTATGAAATATAATAATATAATATATATATAAGAATAATATAAATAAAATAATATACTAAAAGTATATATAAAAAATATATAATAAAATTTAATAAGAAAAAGTAAAGCTAAAAGAGAGTAATATTTAATAAGTTATTATATATAAATAAGCTAATGATGAAAATCGATAATTATAAGGTTGAGTCAAGCAAAAATATATAGGTGGGACTAAATTTGCATAATTAATGTAATCTAAAACAAATTTTGATACAATTAGTCTGAAATGGAAAAAATAGATAGATTATAAAAGCCGAATTTCTTACAGTCAGCTCCACAGTGCCTAAAAATCAAGGGTGGTAAAATCAAGTTGCAAAAACATATGTCTAAAAACAAAATTAAAACAAAGTAAAAAGCAATCTACCTTAAAGTCAATTACAACTATTTGTAATTCATTAAGATATTCAATCTAATCTAACTTAAAACTAATGTAAACTAATTTAAATAAATTACATCATACTACTACTATATCTTTTATATCTATCTATCTAACCATCTATCTACACTACTACTACTATCACTATCTATCTATTACTATCTAATTACTATATACTCTATCGAGCTATAACTACTAAATCAAATCAATCTACTATTCCTAAACAACCTAGTCAGATCGGAGCTACTACCTATCAACTAACTAACATCTTATTACCTATCAGTCATCCTCGCACTATCTCTAATCTACCCCTCTACTCCGATATTTTACTTAGAAATGTCAGCCCATTATGGCCTAGTTTTGTGAATTTATAAGAATATTATAGACTAGCTAAAATGGAAATTGAGATTTCTAAATATTATTATTTCAATTTCAGTGGTGGCGTAGCCAAATTCCAACTTTTGTTAATAAATGAATAATTAATCGATCACCAAATAACTTAATAATAAGATGCTTTAAGATACACACCTATGCCATGCTGTTCTATAGTTTATTAAAAATTAATAATGTGAATTTATAAGTAAGCTATAATCGCTATTAATAGAGACTTCAATAGTAACTTATAGAAACGGTATAAATTAGTATAAGATATACATTATGGAGGTATATAAATTACAGTGTTTAGTAACCAAAGCCATGGGTAACCAAATGTGTTAAAGCCTTTTGGATTCACATGAAAGAACTGAAGGAGATTACTGTGAATTCCCGAAAAAGCAATTCACAAAGTAAATAAAAGTCATATGCTGCTACCATATTATCCAGAAACAAATATAATCCTAAATAGGTGAATTTATAGAAAAAGTAAATTGTAAAATATATAATTTATTAAAAGGTAGGTATGTTAAAAATATTAGAAATTGAGATAAAAGAGCTTAGTATATAAAATCTTAAAGGTATTACAAAAGTCACGTGGAGTTACATCGATTAATTAGCAAAGTTGTGATACATTAGCCACCACCATGAAAATCAAAAGGTCAAAAAACATTGTAAGAAATGAATATACTGCGATAGAGACTATGTAAAACGAATAGTGATCAAATCAATCGTTATCACATTAACTCAAATTATGCATACACTACCCACGAACAACTTTATCAAAACAACTACGAAGAACCACGCAGAGAGTAAAGAGTAAACAAGGATAAATAAGTATAACACTTACTATTCTTATCATCATCCAGATCTATACCCTTACTTTAACAACTACCCAGTCTCCTAACTCAATCTTTCATCTCTCAATCTTATCAGTAATTTAAGACATCAGTACATAGTCATATCTATCTTAAGCTATATCATCATCATCAACATCTATTAAAAATATCGATATATCTATATATTATCAACATCTCCTATCTATCTATACATAATGAGCATCTATCTAGCCACTAACTACTACATCAACTACTATATCGATTCTATTTATCTATACTAGATCTACATCAAATTATCTATCTACATCGTATTTATCATACTATCTAATCGAACGATCTACCTATTTATAATTAAATATGTTTCTGCTTCGTTTATATAAATAATATAAGTATATATGATATATATATATATAAATATGATGATATATATTATATATATAGTAATATATATAAATATTATATCATTATATATAGTAATCTTCTTGTAATATTAATATAAATAAAATAATTCAATATTTTATAATTGGATAACTCTAACATTTAGTGTATTTTTTTAAAGGCAAAATTATTATAAAAAGCAAAAGTAATGAGGGACAAAATTTTCTTGATCAATAACTTATTTTATAGGCTTGGTTAAAAAAGCATTAGTAAAATAAAGCTATTAAGTGTTATAAAATAAGCTAGTTTAAAAGCATTGCTGTTAACATTTTTAAGCAAAACCAAAATGTAAATACCAAATGGAAGCAGTAGTTGACATCAGTTAACTGTTAACTCATGTTATTATCATAGTGTATAAACATACTGTAAAAATCATAGGAAAATAAGCAAGTTATAATATAATATAAGCAATTGAAAATATATGAATAAAAATAGTGAAGTTAAAAGTTAAAAGCTAAAAGTTATAAAAACAAGTTTATAAAAGCAAGATGAAAAGTACTAAAAGTAGTAAGACAAATTCTATCAATAAGCATATCTACTAAACATTTATCAAAACATCTAATTTACTACCTACCACACCAACATCCAACATAATCCATCTATCAACATACTCACTACTACTATTAATCTATCTATCAGCTAGCAATCTAGCCATCTAATCTATTATCTGTAAAAGCAAAAGTTAAAGAACAGTGTAAAAGTAAGAGTTTTCATCTATAAATAATTAAATACTATCTATCTATCAATCTAATCTATCTAAATAACTATCTATCTGTCTATCTACTATCACTATCTATCTACTAACTACAACTACTAATCTACTATCATCTATCTAAATCTATCACTCTATCTATCTATCTATCGAATCACACTCATCCCACTATCTCTCCTACTACTAAACCCACCACCTATCTATCACTATCATCACAGACCTACCGCAATCATCATCTATCTACATCTAGCTCTCTATCTATGCATCTATCTATCGATCTATCTATCTATCTACCTCTCTATCTCTCATCTCCATCTCTCTATCTCTCACTATCATCTATCCCTATCATCACTACTATATCTACTCATCACATCATCTACTATCCACATCTACTACTATCCTATCTATCTATTTTATGATTATAATTCATCTGTCTCTCTGTTTAATATAAATATAATAATATGATATATATATATTTATTAAAAAATACTCCTAAATAAAATCCTTTAATGAAAATAAAGCTCATAAAATTAAAGGCATTAAAAGCAAAGTGCAAAACAAAGTGTAAAAGCAAGACCTATTAGACACTAAAGATAGAAAACCAAAGTGTACAAGCAAAATGAAAAGTAGCTCACATATTAGCTACCAATCCACAACTACCTATCCATTAACTACAAATCTTATCTATCTACTAGCTTATTTAAATTATATATGTCACGTCTGTCCTCCGTGTTTATTATATATAGTATATAATATACTAATATATACCTACCAACACATATAAGAAACGTCTTCAGGAGATTAATAAATATAATATATATAATAATATAAAAAAAGATAAAATATAAAAAACTAAGTTAGAAAAAGCTTAATTGTACAAGGCAAAGGAAAAACACTCTTTATTATAAAATAAAAACAAAGGGTAAAACAAGTGGTAAAAGCAAGGATATGTAATTTATTATCTAAAGCAACTTTATCTTATCACCAAAGGGATTATAAAATAAAACTTTTAAAATAGCCTAGACTCTAATAGCTAAAACGACTGTAAAGTAATCTATCTATCTATCATCTTCCTCATCTATCTCCAAACCTTACACACACTACTACTACTACTACACATCTACATATCTATCTATCTACACCAGCTATCTACTATCACTACTACACTATTATCTTACATCCTATCTTGAAATAGATAAATATCTCGGGTTATTCAAATAAAATTTAGAAAACGGCAGACTTAATAGAGCTAGTGACACAATTCTTAGGAAAGTTTTAAGCGTTTATAAGAAGATAGGTCTTAAATAAGAATATGTATATTTACTAAGATCTAGATGCCTTTTACGAGCAAAATTTGGACAATTCAAGATATAGTGAAATTTCAAAAATTTAAAGTGCCTCGAAAACTTGTACAAAATATGTAAATTCTAATAGCATCAGAATCACTAAGAGGCAAATTTGAAAATTATGTTATAGGCTTAAAATTACATCTCAACAGCTTTCAGTGTTCTAACAAATATATTTTATTTGAAAAATCCTTCATACACAAAGCAATACAGTAAAACATCGAAGGCAGTTTAACAGACATATGATATTGATATAATAACGACCTGACGCCTCTAAATCAAGATAAATTTTGGTTCAAGCCAGGAGAAGACACCTAAAATGAAGCATGCCATATTAATGGGAACTCATTGTAATAATTTTAACTGGGGTTATTTTACTTGAATGTAAATTACTTACTTCTAAATACTATTTACGAAAAGATTAAAACTAAGACTTATACTCATCCTCTACATCTACATCTTACTACTATCACTACATCTATCAACACTACTACTACACACTATCTAGCATCACTATTATCTATCGCATCTCAATCTAGCATCTACACTACTCCCTACTATCATCTATCTACCTAACTACCTATCACTATCATCATCATTATCTATCTATCTATACATCATTGTCTATTCTCTTACTACTACATCTACTACTCACACAATCATATTAAAGTGTCTACTTCTGCTTTTGTTATAATAATAATTATATATAATAATATAAATATATAAATATAATAAATATAAATAATTAATATATAATATAAATATAAAATATAATATATAATAAAAAAAAATAATAATCATAAACAATCATGTAGCAAACATTGGAAACATATATGCAGGAAAAGTGTAAAACAAGTTAAAACTACAATAGCATATGTTAAAACAATGTTAAAAACATAGTGTAAAAGCAAGTAAAAAAGCATAGGTGGTAACAGCGATTGGAAAAAGCGAAGTTTAAAACAAAGTAAAACAAAGCTGCAACAAAAAGCAAAATTAAAAAACAAAGTGTAAAAAGCAAGGTAAAAAGCAAAGTTAAAAGCATAGTGTAAAATCATAGGAGTAAAACAAGTTAAAGCATAGGAACAGCCAAGTGTAAAACAAGGTAAAAGCCATATGAAAAGCATAGAAAGCAAAGGTGGTAAAACAAAGTTAAACGCAGATGGAAAAGCAAAGTGTAAAAGCAATCTACAAAGCACTATTATCACTATCTATCATCTAACCTATCTATCTACACTATCACCCTATCTACTATCTATCACCTACGAAACCAAAAGTTAAAGACAGGGTGTAAAAGTAATCATCTATCACACATTACATCTAATCTAGCTCTCTCTACCTCAGCGACTACATCTACGTATCTATCATCTAGCTACTATCTATCCCTCTCCTTTCACATCGACTACTACGACGTACAATCATCATCTACTCATCATCATCTATCACTACTATCTACTATCTACATATCTATTCATCTATCTACTATCTATCTATCACTACTATCTACTACTACTATCTACTTAAATCTATCTACATGATTAATAAGAAGGTGGTATAATAATATAAAATAGTAATAATAAAATAAGTATATATAATATATAATAATATATAATAAAATAAGTATAAAAAGCCCAATCAAAAAAACTAATGAAAGGGCAAATTCTAAACACAAAGTGTAAAAGAAATCAAAACAATTGTAAAAGCAAGATGTAAAAAGCAAAGGTAAAAGCAATGAAAGAATCTACAAACTATCTATCTACATCTATCCTCTACTATCTACTACTAATCTATCTATCTACTTACTATCACATCTATATCCTACCACTCTCTACATCATTACGAATCTCATCATCTCATCATCATCATCATTATATTTTGACCTCTTGATCCTGTATTAAACATACTATAATACAATATATATATATTATATCATAATAGTATATATAGATATATAATCTAAAATGATAATAAATATAATATATAAATAAAATAATATATAATATAAATTTAAATAAAAATAAAGAAAAGATATATAAAAATAAAAATATTATATAATAAAAATAATTAAAATAAATATATAATAATAATAAGAAAAATATAATAAAAGCTTGTGTAAAAAACTAAATGTAAAGGCAAGGAAACACGTAGTTAGAAGAAACTGAAAACAAGGTGAAAAGCAATGTTAAAAGCAGGTAAAGCAATTCGTTAAACAAGATTAAAACGCATAATAAAAAATAAAAACAAAGTGGAAAAGCATAGGAAAATCGTAATCAACAAGCAAATGAAAAGCAAGTGAAAGATAGGTGAAAGCAATGGTAAAAGCAAAGTTAAATTTTAAAGTGTAAAAACATAGTTTAAAAGCAAATGTAAAAAGCAAAGGGGTAAAAGCGATCATTAAAAGCATCATGATCTATCTTGTCTATATCATATCGATCCTCATCGATCAAAAAGCAAGTGAAAATGCATCCAGTTGGCGACTGAATAATTCGAAGAAGAGAAGCAGCAGCCACACAAGAAGTTTGTTTAAAGCATATGAAACAGCGAATTAAAAGCATACTGAAATCAAGTTCTGATAAGAAATCTGCAAATGAAATTGCTGGTGCTTGTGTAAAATCATAGGGGGGGTAACACATTGAAAAGCAGATGTAAAGCAAAGGTGTAAAATCATGGTAAAAGGTAAAGGAAGAGCAAAGTTGTAACAGCAACTACAAACCTGTCTATCATCACTACTATCCTATCACTATAATCACTATCACTAACCATCTTACTCTTATTCTCTCTCTCTCATCTCTCTATCTCTCACTCCGTATCCTCATCTCCATCTCTCATCTCCTACCTTCTCATTCCTATCTATCTTACTATCTAATCTATCTACACTATCTATCTATCTATCTTCTATCTATCTACATGATCTAATCTCTATAAATCTATCTATCTCCACTCTCTATCTCTTCTCCCTCCTCTCTACTATCTATCATCTATCATCTAGCATCCATCACACTATCCTATACTACTACATCTTCTCTATCTATCTTACACACTATATGTTAATATAGACGTTTTCGAGTACTATCACTACCATCACAATCACAATCTACTATCACAATCATCTATCATCTATCTAATATAACAAAACCATACTAAAAAATCATCGACAACTACTAGCACACTATCTATCTACTTATCTACTACATCTTTCTATCTATCTATCTACATCAGCTGCTGTAGAACGACTATCACATCTACACATTACTACTACTATCTCTACTACATCTACTACATCTATCACATCTATCAATCTACTACATTCTACTATCACTCTATTATCTATCTACAGTATATATCTATCTAACTCTTTCTAGTTGAATAATAAATGATTAAGTAAGTAATATATAATAAAAATATATAATATAACATATAATAATAAGAAATATAATATTTATGTAAAAAACTAAATGTAAAGGCAAATTGTAAAGCACAGTGCAAAATCAAGGTGTAAGAGCAGGGTGGAAAGCATAAAGCATCACAAAGCCTTTACATCTATCCTATCTACTACTACTCACATCTATCACTATCATCTATCAATTCTACGCTCATCTACATCACATCACATCACTATCTAACGCAAACATACAGAAACATCAACGGAAATTCAAGCTGGGGGAGGGAGCAAAAATGCACGACTAAAATACTGGTTATATCATAATTAATAAAGAATAAAAAAAACCACAAGAGAAAGAAACGAAATCTTCGAAGTTTGGCCACTAGGAATAGTTTCAGAGTAAGTTCATGGCCAGATTTTACTACTGTATTAAAGCATATTACAAGGGGTAACTTGCTCAACATAGTCAATGATAAACAATTGAAACTGGCCTCACCCAATGCGATAAGAAACCCTTAAAATCAAAACGAGATTTGGGAACCATGCGTCTAGTAATTGTCTTGAAATGCGCGGTTAAACATTATCGTAAATTATATAAATAATCACATTTAGATAAATATGCATTAATTATTGATAAGAATCATTCCATGAAAGAGTAGACGTGAAGATATGAAAAAATAGTCAAACAAAACAAAACGGTTTCCAAAATATTTCAAAAGACTGGGACCTAAAGCGAAATGTATTACAAAGTAAAAATCCTGAGATATCCACATAATGTACTTATTTCTGATTTATTTAATTTTACTTAAAAAAACTAACTGACGGATAATAAAGAATAAAGTCAAAAACTATCTACTAAAAGCAAATGTAAAAGACAGTTATAAAAGTAATCTACTACATCTACTATCTATCTATTATCTATCTACGGACATCACATCACTATCACACTATCACATCTACACTATCTATCATCTAGCACATCAACTACTATCTACTATTATCTAATAGTCATCTTCGCTCCGTTTAATATAATATTATATAATCAAAATAAATATATATATATAATATAATATAAAAATATATAAATATCCAAGTGTATAAAATTAAATATAAAAAATATAAATAATATATAATATAAAGAATAGATAATAATAATTATAAATATAATAAATATAAAAGTAATAAACAAGGTAAAAAAGCAAATAAGGCACAGGTGCAAAGAAGAAAAACCGGAAAAGGGAATTAGAAAAGTGTAGTATAAAAACAAGGAGTAAAAACAAGAGTAAAAGCATAGTGTAAAAGCAAGTGTAAAGCGTAGTGTAAAGGCGTAGTGTAAAAGCGTATGTAAAAGCAAAGTAAAAATAAGGAAAAGAAAAATGTAAAAGGAAAGGGGAAAACACAGGTTAAAAACATAGTTAAAGAAATAAAAAGTAAAGGTAAAACAATATATCCACACACAAATCTAGTCTTACCTATCAATCAACATCGACTATCTACTACTACTACTGTAAAAGCAAAGTGTATAAAGCCCCAGTTAACAAGAATCGATCTACTATTATCTTCTATCACTACCATCTATCTACTATCGAATTCACTACTATCTCATCTATCTATTCACTAGTCTACATCGATCAATCTATCATCACTACTACATCATCTACATCTATCTACACTATTATCTACTAAAATATCATCCGGACCTCTTATTTCTGATCTCTCATTCGCCTACCCTATCCCATCCCTCTACTCTAATCTATCTATCGTCTCATCTACTACATCTACTATTACTACACTCACTATCACACATCTCCTATCTCTCTAGCTACTAATACTCTCTATCTACTTACAACTATCACACACTATCTACTATCACATCCATCATCTACTATCTACATCTAGCATCTATCTACTATCTATCTCACACTACTACACACGCTTGCATACACATATCTATCTATTTCTATCTACATCTATCTATTCACACACTATCAGTAGCTATCTATCACATCTATCTACTATCTAACATCTACTACTATCTATCTATCTACTTATCTACTACATCATCTACATCTACTATCTATCTATCTATCTCACACTCTATCATCTATCCTCGATCACTACTACTATCCTACACCATCTACTACACACTACTATCATCATCATCTATCTCTATTCTATCGGATCTATCATCTACTATCTATCACTATATATATCTACTTATATTTATATATATATATCACTCTGTATAATAATATAAATATATTAATAAAATATAATATAATAAAAAAATATAAAAAAAATATATAGATATATATATAAATATATAAGCATGTGTAAAAAAGCTAAATGAAGCAAATTTTTAAAAGCAAAGTACAAATTAGGGTGCAATAGTTGCATAAGCCAAAATGTAAAACGCAATCATCAAACACTACTATACTACCACTATCACATCACCTCACATCATCTACTATCTACACTACACTATCTCGACTTACATCACAATCTAAAAAGCAAAGTTAAAGGGACAGGTTAAAGAATCAGCTACTACACACTCCATCGCCTATCACTATTAGCTACGTACATCTATCCAAGCTATCATCATCTATCTATCCATCTATCTATAACTAGAATTGTATCTGTCGTTCCTCCTTTTAAATATAGTAATATATATATATATACACACACATATATAATAAATATAAATATAATATAATATAAGTAAATAAAATTAAAAATATATATATAATAAATAATAAAAAAATATAAAATATATAAAATAAATAAGACAATATATATAAATAAATATATAATAATAATAAAATATTAATAAATATATAATATATAACCTAATATAAAAAGCAAAATTTTGTAAAGCAAAGTGTAATAAAGTGTAAAAACAGAGGTAAAACAAGGAAACAAGTGTAAAAGCAATAGTAACGCAAGGCGTAAAACAGATTTAAAAGCATAGTAAAAGCAATGAAAAGCGTATTAATACTCCCTCTTCCAAACGATTTGCTGAGAGTGAAGTTAACAAAGATGTAAAAAGCAAATGAAAAAACAAATCGTAATATAGTGTAGAAACATAGTGTAAAAGCCAAAATCTAAAAGCCAAAGGTAAACAGCAAATTTCTACCAAAGCACTATACAATCTATCTACTATCTAACACTTCTACTATCTGAAGCTACTACTCCACTGTAAAAGCAAAGGAAAGAGACCAGGTGTAAAAAACATCTACTAGTATCTCAACTATCTCACTATCATCTACATCCTACTACCATCATCTAAACATCTACAACATCTATCTAATCACTACATCTACTACTATCTATCATCTACTTCACTATCAACCTACACTCACTACACACTATCATCATCATCTAATCATCTAATATCACCTATCCACTATCATCACTACTCAGCACTACGCTACTATCTATCTACATATACATCTAAAATCATCTACTAATCTCCCATCTATCATATACAACCACTACTACATCTATCTATCATCTATCCTAATATCACGATCTACTACTTTTTCTTTTAAGTGCACCACCTACCACGGCAGAGGCCCACAAGAGGGGGGTTTACACTTTCCAGAAGCTCACCACTAATCAAATACGCAGCATGAACACAACGCAAGCTGAAGAGGGAGATTAAATCATCAGGAAACACAGAACGTGAAAGGAATCACAGAAACAGAAGCAGGAAAGATGAAGCACCGGCAACGGGTACTACCAGTTTTCGCGAACCAACAAAACCATGCGCAACACCAGCAACCTCCTGGCAGCCGGTCGCCGTAAGGTGGTGGTAACGCGATTCAATCCCTCGAGATCTCCGCTGCGGGGTCCTCCTATAAAAGAGAAAAGCACGTCAACACGCGCCCGCAAAGAAAAGGTCAAGAAGTAAAGAACGGAACATTGATAAGTCTTTGGGGCCCTTGGACTCGCCCCCTCCAACAAAGCCCGGTGAAACCAGAGCCCACCCCAAATATGAGAGCATTATACAAGGGCGGACGAAGCCCTTGTATAGCTGGAGAACTGAGAAGAAGAAAAAAAGGTCTCGCAGCCTAAACAGTACACTTTGAGGCCGCCCCCGCAACCGTTGTGATGTGAGGTTCCCAACATTTGTTAATTATGCCAAGAGTATATTGTCAACGGGAAAGAGACGAGACAACGCGGGGTCAAAGAGAAGGAAAACTGGAAGGGTTAGAGAGGGGAATTAAAGATGAGTTTTAAAGAAGAAAATTTTCAACAAGGTAGACAAGAACCCACCGAAATCTAAATCCCAGATCTGCGGGGAGAAAAGAACGAAAGATAAGAACAGAGCAATCAGAAGTAAATAGAAGGAGCAGCAGAGAAATGAGTTGACAGAATGAAGGTCATTAAATTCAACAGAACGAGTAAATAAATAATATCAAATCATAATAAAAAAAGTAATAAAGTAGCTATAACAAACCGAGAACACCAACGAATTGACCAGAAAAAGAAGAAAAACGGCCCCGCAACAACAGCCATATGAACGATAGAGAAAAAACCTAGACATAAGTAACGCAAAGAGAAGAGGAAACCCAAAGAAGGAGCCTTGGAGAGCAGGACGCGTGCCATAACCCGGTCAAATTTTGGATAGTCAAGCGCCACCACGCAAGCCCCCCATTTATCCAAGGCGGAAAACCAAAATTCATAATATAGGAAATAATCCCAGTAGACCTCGAGCGCCGAAGCCGTACTGCGACGAAAAAGTGAAAACCAGATGGCTAGAAAAGAGAGTAAA
>JABUQX010040800.1:0-41967 GCA_015478945.1 Trachelipus rathkii
TTCAATTATATATATATATACCATCTAACTTCTAAATACAAGTACAATATTTAAGATTCCAATCATCTCTCATTTCCCACTTTCATCTTTCATTTCTGGTATTTGTTTTTTTTATTCATACTTTCACTATGTAGTTACTATAAATATGAAATATTATCTAATTTGTAATTGAGCCTACATTGATATAATATTATTTAACTGCATAACTCCAGTCTGAGAATGAGAAACAAAATTGACTATGATAGGTTCCCAGCCATCCTCAATATATTGTAGTCTACTATTACGTATTTTCAAACAAAATTTTCAAGACAATTATATTTAAGATAACCTATTACTATTACATAAAATATTAGTATACCTGAGATATTCATTAATATCATATCGTTCATATTATTATTTAATTATATGACCAACATTCCGAATAATAACACTATCTTTATTTTTATCTACGAAAGCCGAAATCGAATCTATGGTAAGAAGTCTGGTAATAAATTAGTCCGTCAATATATGTTATTATCATTAATAAAACGAGTATCTATTAATTAGCTAATAACAAGTAATATATAACGAGAATAACTAATATTGCTGTGAAAGTATGATGGTCCAAACTTTGACCTTATTTAAATATAAAAAAAAAAACGTAAAAAAAAAAAATATAAATAAAAAAAAAAAAAAAAAATTATATATATCTCAAAAACTACAATAGCTACAGCGAAAAGGAATAGCGTCGGGCGGGGTCCTGATTTAACGTTCATCACATAATAATAATAAAATTGAAAATGTTAAATAAAAAAAAAAAAAAAAAAAATTATTATTAGTAATAATTATTAGTAATATGATTAGAAGGTCACTAATATTTTAGAGCATCCTTTGTTTAGGTATTTCTCGTTATAATAGATAAATTAAAAGAATAGGAACTTTCTAATTATAATATTTTTGCTTATTAAACGATAGCCACACACTAGGTAGGTGCTACGAGCCGGACGGGGGTAAACCATAGGGGAGGTAGACGTACTTTCCATACTAGTAGGGAAAGCGGCGGAGGAACCCCGGGACAACCCTAAAATACCAAAGAGCCGGGGGTTCCGGAGACCTCCACGGAGGGGTGGAGTGATAAGAATGAATTAATCTTCCTACCAACCGTAAAAGTTCCCCGGAAAGGTCCGAGAGAACACTCCTAAACACCGACTATCACTCGCGAGCGGTAAGCCGTGTATTATAAAAATTAAAATTTTTTTTTTTTAAATAATTCTTTTCTTTACTTATTAAAATACCATATAGGTAATAAGTTAATCTTAAATAAAAATTGAAAAAATGCACAATAGTAATAGTTTTCAATTATTTGAGTTCTAAATAAGCGAGTCAACCAATAATATAAGGTCGTCTTATACATTAGTTCCGCGAGAGGACGGAAGCTTGACAACGGGGTATATAAGTTTTAACTATACAAATTAACTTTAATATATTATTACAATACATTTTTTTCTTTTTTTTTTTTTTACATATTTACTTAATGTGAAATTTTATCACAGATTTCAAAATGTATTCCTACTTTGACTGCAGCTATATGTAGTTTTTGAGATATTTTATTTTTTTTTATCATATTTTAGTTCTGTTTTTCGATATTATTTTTTATTTTTCTTTTTTTGAGTTATCTTCCTTTTAATTTTTTTTTATTTATCATCATTTGGGAGACAAACTTTGGAGACATGAATTTCTCAGCCATGTATTTATACCGTTTATATATCTGATCAAGCATTAATAGTTATTTTATACTAAGAATATAAACTATACATTGACGGCTAATAATTAACCAGAACGTTATAACTGGACTAATAATTTACTAATATATATATATTATATATATATTTAATATAAATAATATAATAATATATATATATATTTAATATTACTATAAGAATCTCTATATAATTATATTTTAATCTATATATATATTAATTATTAATATATATTATATTAATATAATTCACATAATATTAATAATATATATATATATAATTCCATAACTAATATCTATAATATTACTTACATATAGTGAGCGTTATATCGAGCTTGAGCGCGAGGGGGCGTTTGGGGGGAGATAACTATACCTATGACTATACCCCCCTACTAATCACAGACTTTATCTTCCTAAAAAAGTTGAATCTTTTATTTAGATTCTGCCTCCAACTCCATATATTATATATATATATACTCATCCTCAATATATTATACATTAATATATATATATATTTAATAATATACTATATATATATATATATATATATCTACTATATTATATATTAATTAATAAATATATAATATAATATCATCTATCTTATTAATAATAACTATTATATAAATATATTTCTCTTATCTATTAAATTATTAATATACTATAAATATACTATACTATACTATATATATATATAAAAAATACTTATTATTAATTTATAACTATCACATATAACGCCTCAGATATATATAATATATCTTTTAATCCTGAAGATATCTATGAATTCTTATCTTTTACCTACACTATAGTTGATACTGTACCCTAAGGTATAGTCAAAATTATTTCCTTTCGCCAATCAAAAATCTTGCAAAACATATATAATGACTCGAATTTAGTTCCGATCGCCAACAACTTCTGGCGTCTTGAAATGTCTAATATAAGAAGAATGTGATAATCGCATTGAATACATGTCAGGACATATAGGCAGGACTTTCTTTCTTTCGAGCCCACTAGTATTACTATGAGGCGACAGGGCTAAAAGCCAAAAACCGGTTAATCTCTATTTCTTTATATGCTCTTGCAGTACTTCCTGTGAAACATAATATATAATATTGCATTGGAATCTATGGCCTAGAGCGTCAATACGTTATCTTCTGTAAGACATCCTATAAAGCCAATCAGAGTTATAAAATTTAGTTAGTAAGTACCACAGAAGATGCTAGTTCCCACCGAAAAAGGCGTGAAAACCCTCCTTAACTATCCATGAAGTGTATAACTCAAGTGACTGGCATCAGAAATATACCAATTGTCGACCGAGAAATCAGAATTTTTATAAATATGATGACATCTAGATATCAATGAGCTCTCTCATATCTGGGTACGAGAAAGAATAGCATTAACGAGTAAGTACCAATTCTTAGACATAATGGATATCTATAGCGAAAGTCCTACATGGAGTAAGATGGTTCAAATATATTAACTTATAAGAATATATATATATTATATATATAATATATATATTATTAATATCAATATTAACTCATATATATATTAATTATATAGTATTATATTATATATTATATTATATATCATATACTATATATTATATATAACATATCTATATATTCCTCTATATATATATATATAAACTATAATAGATATTAATTATATATTATAATATATATATATATAATATATATATAGAGAGAGATATAAGATATGTGGATTGGCAAGAATAACAGTCCGTCCACAGAGAAGTGGTGTGTGTGTGACTGAAAAGTCTAGAAGAGCTCACTAAGTGTCTGGGAGAAGAGATGTCGTTTGAAGTAAGTGGATGTGCATGCGTGACTAAGGGTGTGTTAGAAAAACATAAATATCGGAGTTGCTGTATAAAAAAAAGTATAATTATATAAAAATATAAAAAAATACAAGGATAAATTATAAAATCAAAATAATTCTTTTTATATTTAAATTATAAAACATAACGCAAGTTATTATTATGGTATGTTAAGTGGTGAGGGTCGAATCATGTGCCTAATTTTTCAAAGTTTCTTTTTTAATTAACATTTAAACTAAATAAAAAAATGTTACACATATTTTCGAAGTTTTCCTTCCACATTTAACTACAACTTCTAATCCTTTATTATTATTAAATTTAATTAGGTACATCATCCCCCCCAAGATTTTTCTATTTTGTTCTCTCCTCGCCGAATCAATTATTCAATTTTATTTCAAGGACATTTATTTGATTTTATACTAATCGACTGAATTTATTCATTATTAATTATTATTATATTTAATTATTATATTAATTAATATTATTATTATTATATATTAATTATACTATTTAATATATTATTAATAATTATATTTACCTTTCACGAATTATCAATTTGACTTTTAAGAACTTACAATTTGACTTTCAAGGACATTTGATTTGATTTTCAGTATCTAATTGAATCCTAGAAACAAGCTGGGTAAAGCGAATAAACGAGTACGCAGGAATAGAAGTAAATGTGAGATTTGGAAATATACAGAATTGAAGAGGACTGAAAACCTTCAGCCAAGACCTATTACAAGAAAGACCTCTATAAATTAATTTTTACCCTCTCTACAGGAAAAGTAGTATTGTTGTTGGAGGCATGGAATTGAACTCTCGGCTTTCAGCATTTTGGATAGCTCAGCTCTTAGGGACAAAGTATGTGGATTGAACCCATTTAATTTTACTCGTCCAGTAGACTCCAGTAAGTTCCTGCCTTAACTGGATCAAGAAGTCTTACCTGAAATTCAAAGACCGTCCACACGGAATTCCGGAAAAGTTGCTTAAGAGAAGAGATGAAATATTTTGGCATAAAGCCGAAAATTTCTGAAAATATGATGAAGAGTGTCAATGCACGAGAAATTTTCTGTCATCGTCCAGGTCTCTTAACTTAATATTTAATAGCATATCCGTATTTGAAGAATACTATAGCTCAATTCTGTAATCAGGAAAAGTTTTTTAATTTAAAATTTATTAAGTGATAACATATTTGCATCCTAGTCTTTCTCTCACAAAATAAAACAAAAAAATAAAAGAGAGGAAATTTAGAAGTAATATACATTAGGAGATATGACAATATAATATTTTATATATACAATTATGAACTTCAGGAAGAACTTCATTTGACCACATAGGAAAGGAGCTAAATGTGTACCTCAATGATATTTGAAACCTTTGAATGTGTCTTATTTCAGGATGCATTCCACAGATATGACCATAGATGTATGACCTATGGCACCTTTGCCAAGTCATGAAATGAGGGTGTCACTCATTCAGGTTTGCAGTTAAACTTCAGGACCAAACTCTTGAATCAACCAAAGCTATAACTAATCACTCCGTCAAACCTCGAACTTCCCTATTTTATAAAATTTGATAGAACATGATTATCATCTTGCCAATAAGAAGATTAAGTGGTGACGCAACATGAATCGCAAAAAAGATTCAAATATTTTAAAATTAATTTTTTTATTTAAAAATCCCATTTATTAAAAAAAAAAATTAATATTTATTATTTAAATGAAAATATCTCTGATAAGTATCAGACACTTTACAGAACAAACCATTACATAATGTTTAGGGAATCAACATATATCAAGCTTATACAAAAATGTAATCAAAAATTTAAAAAAAAATTTAAAATATAAATGAAAAGATGACACTTACAGAAAAACCATTACATCAATCCTGTTGCTCAGCATCTTTAAAACTTTATAGAGAAAGCCAAAAAGTAAATCGCGATATAAAAGCAAAATAAAAAATTAAATAAATTAGGGGGCTTCCGGCACAACGGGGAACATAAGGGGGGACGTTTTCCATATCTCGTAGGGGAGGGGCGAAGCATCAATAGCTGCTAACCTTCCAATACCTAAGAAAAGCCGGAGGGTTCCGAGAGACCCCCTCACCGAGAGGTAGGGGAGAAATAAGTCCTACACTATACCTGTACGTCTCCGATAGCCCGAGTAAGAACCCACTGAGATCTACCTGCCATCATTCTTGGAGCGCGGGCTGAGGCGCCTCTTGCGCAGCGTAAACCTCCTTTTTAGTTAAATACCAAAAATAAAACTGACGGATGCTCGCTCAATAACGTACACCGGACCTGGCTCCTATCTTACGATTTTCTGCGCAACTCACTTTCTTCCACAACCTTAGCAATGAGCCACAGCCTCGTCATATTATTCATCCTTTTCATCTCTTAATATACAGAACATGAAATAACCCAAAAAAAATCTATATACAATAACTTAGAGTAACCGTAGATCAGTAATAAAAACATAACAGGTATCCGAACCCATTCATTTATTAGCATTTTTTTTTTTCCTCTCTAATTTCCTCACTACGTGTATTAGGTATTGTATTGGTATATGAAGATCAATACTTTTACTAAGATAATCATCGTACACCTACTAGTATGCTGACTATCTTAATCATTGCTGGGAATATAATGGGTCTGTCATAAGAATATTTAAAAATTACCAAATTATAATAGCACAGATCTTCTGATCTCCGGTCACCTTAAATAAATTTATTTATATACATATTAATAAGATGATTATTTTATCTGAGGCTCCTAGTTCAAATTCATAAATATTGTAACATTAATCTAAGTATTGATCAAATAAGGATATACATTAATACAATAATATTATTATTTTTAATATAAAGCTATGTCTAAGATAGTTCAACTACACAATCATCTTCTAATGTTTAAAGTAGAAGTTGAGTTACAGGTAGCTACTAATTTAGTTTAATATTTGATTGAATAATACGTTATATGTAATGGACGATGAGTATACTAACTAAGATAGTGACTAAGTTATGTGAGTTTGCTATTTGTAATTCGATAAAGATGCTTTGAATGGTTTTTTGGAATGCACAAATTTTTTCTCATTGCATTGACACAAGTTTAAAGACAAAAAAAATATAAAATATTAATCTATAACACGGCACTTTATTTAAGATAATCTTATGTGAAAAGATTGACAGTTTCTACTAGGTAATACTGTAAACAGTTTTCTCCAATGACGGAGCCGAGCTAGAATGCAGAAATACTGGGAATTAAAGTTAAGAAGTATATCATTCATTAACTTAAAGAATAACATATTTTAAACAATTAAACCATATTTCTAATATTTCATTATTACACAGTGGCCGCTCGCGTAGCATTTGAACTTGTCTTACATATATGAATCTGGGCTATTGCAGGCAGGGCTCAGTCAAGTTATATTTGCAATAACTTTAAATGTGCAAACTTAAATGGCACAACACTCAGCCGCAAAACTACATTGAAAAGTTCTTAAACCAAGTGTTAATACCTTAAGAATGCTTAAACACAGATGGAAGTCTAAGTAGGATTATAGTACGTAATTTGTAAATATATTTCGATAAACTGAAGTAAGTTTTTATATTTTAAATTAAACTTGTTTAGCAAACATCATGCTGCCAATATGAATACATATCTATATAATTTCACTCAAATACACACCTTAAAGATGTTATTTACGTTTTATATAATAATAATAATACTAATAATCAAAATATATATAAACAAATTTATCATTATTAATTAATAGATAAATATATTTAACTTTAATTAATTATATCTTTAAAATATTCCACCCATAAAAGTATTTTATAAAATATATTATATTCAGTAATTATATATATTATATATATATATATAATATTAATATAATATATATATTAATTATATATATATATAATATTAATTATACATTAAATATAATATATTAATAAATAATATATATAATATAACATATATATATATAATAATTATATATATATCTATATAAAATATATATAAATATATCTTAATATATATATGTATACTATAATATTTATATAATATATATATATTAGTGATGGAGGTACGATATTCCAATTTATCAAGTGCCGATGCCGGATTCCGATACCGGATACAGTCAAAGTGCGATTCCGGAGAGATTATCCGTTCTTTATAATATTAAATTATATTATATATATATATATATATATATATATATATATATATATTATATATATATATATATATCCATATAATATAATATATTATATATAATATATATATAATATGATATATATATATATTATATCATTATATATAAAATATATAATGATAATTATAAATATAATATATATATTAATTAATTTAATATATATAATATTTAAATATAATATATATATATATATATATTAAATATATATTATAAAATATATATTATATATATTATTTAATTATAACTATATAATATATATAAAAAACATATAATATATAATAGTATATAATTATATATATATCTTATATTATTATAATTATATATACATTTATTACTATAAATTAAATATATTTATTAGTATATATATATATATATATAATCACATTAAAAATAAATATGTTTAATTAATATATATATATATAACTATATATATATATATATATATATTATACCACCACTCACTAATATATATTAACTATCATTAATATAAAAAGTACATTTTTTTTCAGGTGCTATAATATAGTTATATATATAATATAGTATATAAAATTGAGCTTATATATAAGTAAATATACATATATATATCTATTATAATATATATATAATAGAACCAGGGCGTTCCTAAATAATACCCTGTATCTAAAAAACTATAGGAATAGCTAACCCATAAACTGAAAAACATTATGGAATTCAGGGTACGAGAGAGAACTCACCAAAAAAGTTTCAAAAATTCTCATTCTCACAACCAAACAATCATACTTCTTTCTCAGATAATACATTATGGAAACTAATTATTATATATATATCTATATAAACGTATTGTTATAGATTAATAATGCCAATAGTTATGATATATTTTATTTCTATTGGTATGAAATTTTAAAACTTAAATAATAACTTAATAGTTTATATATATTAATATAGAATTTTAATATAATTATAATTTTTTAACGTCTTTGCTTAAAGTCAGAGTAAGAACCTGAGTAGTAATGTTTTGGTACGAAAAATCGTCACCAATAGGTTGATGAAGGTCTTAACTCCACTGTAACAATAATAGAAATGGTGCCAGGAGCAATAATAAGAACTAACCATTATCTCTACCACAACTAAATTTAGAAACACAATTATAAGGAAAAATTTTCTTTTTTTGGTTTCATAATATAAAAAAAAAATAAATTTCACCTTCTTTAACTTCCCTACTAAAAGTAAGAAATCTTGAGCAACAATGACTCACTTCCATATTTATTTTGTAGTCAACATGCTAGTGAACTTCTCCTATCAAATGTTACAGTGATACATATTACAAACTATACATTCTCTGCACCCATGCATCTCAAAATGCCAATCAATTCCGCCGCTATCTATTAATATTTTAATGGTAGTAGATATTTATATTTCGTATGCGGTAAACTTAAATAATTTATTTGATATGGCATATTTCATAGATATCCAGCAGCCCAGTTCTCCCTATTTTCTGCATGTGCGTATTGCTGATGGCGGTGCGCACTGACTTAGACCTAATATATATACTCTTTGGAGCAATTTAGTTTAATTACATCGCGTTTTATACTATATAAGTGCTCTTTGAAATGTCAAGGGTTAACAGGACATTTAAAAGGACATACTCTAGCAACTCGTACCTACAAGTTTGAATAGTCATTTTGTATATGGGGGACAATCTGCGTTTACTGAACCTCATATATAAAATATATATGTCAAAGAATTATGACTCCAACTGGGAACTTTCATCTAATAAACTCTACTATACATTTCAAACACTTCAATTCTTTTGCGCAAATTATAGGTATCCATATTTTCTATGTGATAGTTTGCTGTCTATTCGTCTTACAATTAGGTAATATAAGAGGTATGGTTCTCTTTTTTTTTGAGCGTGCTAATTTAATAGAGTCCTTCTTCCCAACTCTCTTTATAAAGTATGTGATATACCGAAACTAAAAAAATGATCGACACTATATCAAATGAATGCCCTGTGAGAAGATTAAAAAGCATACTTTTCACTTATATTATCTGTTAACTTTCAGTAAATCATCTATCTTTTTTCATGTATTAAATTGTTTATCAGAAAAAATTCTCTTATTCTCACTTTTATTTGCCCAGAAATTGTATTAATTCGAGCCATCAACAACCTCTAGAAGCACCTGGTCAATTGAGTTTGAGAGAGAAGCGGGAGTGGTGCAGGCAGGTCTCTGGTATCCCATATCAGAACATCGAAGTCCGCCCAACTGTTTATATCTGCATACATCCATTGCTTAAAGATATATCTTCCCTACTTTTTATTGTTATATATTATTATATATAATTCTATTCCTAAATAAATATCTATAGTTTTATATAAAATAAAAGCGTTAGGATCAAGATGAGGTAGCTATAAATACTACTAAGGATTCCTTATATCTAGTTTAAAAAGTTAATAATAGCTGAATCTATTTTTAACTTCATATAGAATTATTTTACCATGCTGATTACTGTATAGATAGTACTCCCATAAGTCACTATCAAAATATATTGAGGTCATACCTTTTCACTTTTCTTAGAGACAAGCAATTGAATCACCAAAGAGACATATAAGACAAATCACTCTATGCATAACTAGTTTGTGTTGTATATAATTTCCTAGAGCAGGCTTAATGAAAATGATACCCTGATCTGGATCCACTCGATTAACTTTTAATTGTGGCCACTAATCCTAGATCTAACGAAAGATTCTCAGTTTAATATCATTAATAAACCAAATAATGAATATAGGTCTTATACATGAATTATATTTTTTTTTTTTTTTTTCTTTTTTATGTTCTATATTTTTTTTTTCTATTATGTAATCTTTCCGGTATGATTTTTCTACAGAGACAATGTCACAGGTTTTTCAGAATGTATTCGAGCGTCGATAGAACCATAATATATATTGTAATATATAGAGGTTGGGTTGATACCGTCTATTATATTATTGTTAAAAATAATTTTTTATAAATTCACATATGGATACTGGCTATTACATTTTGGTTTGTACTCCTGACATCAAATCTGTGCTGTGGGTAAAGCAAATCTAACTTTTGCGTATTCCTCATACTTGGCACATAGCTAAGGCGAAGTGATTTAAATATAACCTACGATTTTTTTTTTGCATATGGATATATTTTTGTCACGTCTGCTTGTTCAATATAGGGCATCCATTGAGAACTTTATAGTAAATGTCAATAGAGTGTAATACATAGCAAGGAATTTAATTCTCCTTGGAATCCATGCTTGTGTTAATCTTACCACTAGTACACCATATTATGAAGTAGCTAGTTAAATCCACTTACTATATAAGCATGAATTTATTATTTAAGAGTCAGGCATTTAGGAATATTTCTTTTACCATATATAAAATTGATTCAATATATATATATAATAATTACACTAAAAAAATGACGATTTTAGGTAACTATAATGTAAGTTGGTAATACAATGTGAGAATAAGGTTGAAAATCTATACGAAAAGTAATAACCATTTAATTTAGTATTAGGATAAAGATAATATAATGAAATTATTACATACTAATTAAATAAGTACTCAAATACTTGTATCAAATATATTCACTATGCTCAATTCTATTGCGAGTATTATCTAACAGGGCTATTATATAATATATATATTAATTCATTATCCCACACTATACCCTTAACCTCTCCCACAAAAAGAGGTGGTAATCACATAGTAGTACTTGAACAGGGAAAAGCTAGTAGAGAAAAGACACATTGCGCAACCAAGAGCCAAAAGAAAGGCTCACCTTATACCTCACCAGTCCTTTACCGCCTTTAAACCTTTTTGTGAGAACTCCGGTCTCAGTCAAAGAATCCAACCCTAGGCTTTTCACAAGACGCGACGGACCCTCCTAGTAGCTTGTACTCGAAATACATCACACTTGATGACGGGTTCATTTACACCCTTCATGCCAGAGCCTGCAATCCACATAGTAAAGATTGCCGCCCCTCAGAATCACCATAGCCATTTCACTACTGTTACTGCAGTTTTCTTTACATCCTAAATTTCCCGACTACTGTCTACATGCAAGCATATACTCCAACATTCTTGACATATTATATAGCCAACGTTCAATCTAACTACGAGCCAGCAATCTCTCATTCATTTTATAGTATACGGTTTGACATATATGAGAAATAATACTACATAAGACACTCTCGCACTCACAAAAATTACATATATTTGCAGATTGAGAGTCACTCCGAACACTTAAAAGACACCATGGCGTCAATGAATCGTACAATTTTGCCGACTTTAACCGAGAGAAAACTCTAATCTCAACTCTGCACTTTCGGTTTATTTTCCCCTACGGAACTTAACCAAAAGCCGATTCCTACTAAATTAACCTCTAAACCTTCGATACTCTCCCAGATTTTGTTCTCAATTCGATTATCACCCCCTAAAAACGTTAATACGTCCCATCACTGCTCAATTAGAATTCGGTATTCATATTAACTGGGAACACATGTGTACTTAGATCTATACCTCTTATTCCAGAGAAACCAGATAGTTTCACTACTATATATACATTAACACCAGGTAAACTAAATCAATATACTCCCTCCATAGCCATAACCTTAAGCGCACTCTCACATACTGTAGTCTATTTAACATTCCCACAAAGATTATTATTAATACATATACTATATACCAGACATCTATCTTACATTCACTAAACTTTCATATCTATATCAAATCTACTAGTCATATAATTTAGTTATCTCGACATAACCCTTTTCAATCCCATTATATCTATTATAAATAATTATAAACTCGGGATATTATATTATTCAGTTTGGAAACCATGACTAACATAATTTCCTATATCATAACCGCGATACCCCTCACTCACTATACGCATAGTTATAAATATTATTTTATTATACTACATTACCTCCAAACTCAATATCCTTTACAAACTAAATTACACTTATACAATAACCCTCTCCTTGAGATCGCCTGGCCACACGTAAATCAACACTGCATTGGCCATGTAATTATATATAAAGATTGGGCTACCCTCCGCACGGCTTTCATTATTTATATATGAATTTCACTATACTTATCTAATAAACACTTTCCATTGCCACTACTACTACTTACTAATCCTATCACATCAACTCCACCATTATCACACTTGAATAACCAAAGGAGTTTCCATTCTCCATCATTCTATAACATTTTCCCTCCTAACTTAATTAACTTATTATTCTATATTACCCCCCTTTATCATAAACTATATCCTAATACCTACCCCATTACAAAATAACAATATTGAATTATAACCAAGGCCGTTCAATAACACACATTCCTAGTCATACTCAATCTTGCTGTTAATTTAAATCAATTCACTTTTACCAAATTATTCTTACTACGTTGACTTTCACCTATTACGTCAATATATAATCACATTCTTAATGATTTATAATTGCAGAAGCCTTACTATCCTAAACAAATATATTCACAATAACTACCTGCATATAAGCTATCTCCACTATAATCCTCTGAGCTATCACTAGGATACGGAGCTGGTTGCTACAGCCGAACGAGGATGATAAAAATCTCGTAGGGAGTGACAATGGATGATTTTCTCTATACTCCCTCATCTTCGCGGAGGGGCGGTATCAGATGTGAGTTTCTCCAATGCTAAGACAAATTTGATCCACACAATCCTCTACACAACTTCTCAATTACCTTGTCTTCACTCACCCACAAGTACTCATTCAGAAACGTAAGCGCGGGTCGATCGAGAGATAGACCCCCATGCTACACTCACGCGCCACTAAAGAGAGAACGAGGACCAAATCACTAACACTAATTTAATTCCCCCTATAGTTCGTAATATATATAATATTATATTAAACTGTATTTCACCGAGTATATATATAGAAGGTACCTGAGTAGAAGACCGTCCGACTCCATTGAGCTAATCGTAGGGCGAGTATATTAAACTCATATACTTAGGTATTCTTTAGTTTTAATAACACCCCCTATATACATTTTATTAAGAGGAGCAACGTAAAGGTTATCAGTTATATTTAAATAATTAAGTTTTTGGTAATGGTGTTTCTCTATTAGATTAGATTAGATGAGCAGTTTTTTTTTTAAATATCTTGTTTATTTGTATATTATTTTGTTATAGAAAATTGATTATTCGTGCCTATAGTAACTTATAAACTCTTATTACGCTGATAATTCATTCACCCAAATGTATTTCTCCGTTTTATTTATATAACTGAGTTATCAGCAATTTAAATAATAATGGATTTAAAGATATCATAAATAATGTATAAACTACCTCTCAATTTCAGAAAAACATTTGAAATTCCTCTTATACTCTAAATTTATAAATATTCTATATATTATATATATATATATATTAATTTATATATATATTACTTAATTATATAAATATATCATATCAATATATATATCTATTAAAATATTTAATATATATAATAAAAATATTATATATATTAAAATTATCTTAATTAATATAATATATATAATATATATATTATTACTATATTAAATATATATAATATAAATATATAATATATATATATATCTTATTATATATATATAATATATAAATATAATAATATAATTATTAATATAATATAATATTTATAATATTATATATAAATATATATAATTAATATATATATATATATATAATATATATAATAATATATATATATAATATATATATTAATAATATATATATATATATATATAATATATATATATATTAGGTATATATATATATATATATATTTATTATATTAATAATTTATATAATTATATATATTTAATTATAATATATATATATATAATATATAATAATATTATTAATATATATTAAATATTATATAGTAATAATATAAATATTAAATTATATATATTAAGTAATTATATAATATATATATATATATTTATATATAATATAATATAGAATATTATAATATATATATGGAGATTTATATTAATTATTATGGCGAAGTGCTATGATATTTTGACAATCGTCTAGTTTGTTGTCCCAGTCGCAATAACGGATAACTATCACATATCTTGGTCATGTAATGTGAAATTCCTGGATTGCTATACTACACGTGCCAGTGATTAAGTTTTCATTCACTGTAATATTGAGGTGTCATCTATGAATTGTAAAAATACTTAGTAATTTATGATAAGCCAATCTGTCCGTGTTTATTGCTCCGAATGAGTTACTATTAGGAAGTCTTGGATCTTAACGTGTACATGTTTAGTCTGATCTGGTTCGGATGCTCGATATATGCATAACTTACCTTTCCAATAAGGTGAAATGGTCGATGCCATGATAATTCCCGAGAAGGATTGGGTCTGTTGCCCAAGTACAAGTGCACTGACCAACTATCTACAGAAGCTCATTCTCAATTCGCTGTTGAGGAAGTAAAAGATTATTTGTCTGGTTTAGGGAAATCGAACGGTTCAGAGTACATTGAAAATAATATCTACTATTCGATAATTGAGCGCTCTCCAGTTTCCAAAATTTCGAGCATCTAAACAGCGGTGTTAAAACTCATCTAAATTGGGAAGGATTTAACATTATCTAAAAAATTTAATGCGCGTTAAGTGGCCAATCCTCAGGTGACAAGGACGACATGTAGCATGAGTAACAGAGAGGGTCGGGATAGCTATGTTAATTTCATCCGAGAATTTCAGAATGTTTGCAGGAGAGATGAGCGCAGATTTCGTCACACGAATCTCATCTTGTAAGGAGAGTGACGATAAACGTATGTGTCACCACGTACTATCCAGTAAGGAACATATTAAAGCTCTTTAAATATGTCTCAAATTAAGATAGATAGATAGATAGTAAGAATATAGTTTTGATGTGTAATGATATAATCTAGAGTTTGTTATTAGAATATAGTGTAGTTAGTTTATATTTAGTGGTAGGAGAGAGTAGTTAGATTAGGCAGTTGGGTTAAATAGATAGATAGATAGATAGATAGATAGATAGATAAGATAGTTCAAGGATTGAGAGAGACATCATTTTTCGGCACAGGGTGAATTATATACAAGCAATACACACAATTGATTGGTTTCTATACATTATGTTTTACCGAAAGTAGAAAAAAGATATATCCTGCTGCGGCATATTTGCCCTCATTACAGATGCATTCGATTTTAGAGAGAAATTACTTATACTCACTAACGATGAATCGAGCAACGAGATTTTCACCCGAAACTGAAGTAATTAGAGTATTGAGTGTCGGATGAGTGGCCTACTCGATAGACAGTATTAGATATAGTCTGATGGGATCTACAATAGCGCTAGCTACGGGCTTATGTCTGGTACTCTCGCTATCATGTCTATCGAGTTGCGTTCTAAGATCTGATATTCTAGATGAGAGATATTTTATTGAGAGATAGAATGTTACTGAGGTGGTTATAAATGAATAGTTTATAATATATCATACTATAGTTAAAGATCTATATATATCCGTCTTTTGATCATGAGATCTATATCATAATATAAAATATTATATATTAATATATATATATATAATTATATATATATATATATAACTATATATATATATATATATTATATATATAATATATATATATATATATATATTATATTATATATATATAATAATATATATTATATTAATAATTAATAACTAACATAATAATAATTTAAATAATATATATAATATAAAATTAATTATATATATAAATATATATATTATATTATAATCGTATTATTAAATATATATATACATTATTAATAATATATAATATATATTAATAATATATATATATATATATATATATATTAAATATATATATATATAATATAATAATACTCAGTTAGGTGGCTCATATTATTATGAAAGCCACCTATTAAATAAATATAAAGTGACTTTTTTTTCGAGAGTTATAGGAACTGAAATGAAACCAAAGATATGAAATATTTAAGTAATATTTCATGAGGCCTAATATGAGATTAAATATTACACTCAAATCATAATACGCCTCATACAAAAATATATCATTTATGAAAACATGAAAAGAAATTAAAAAGACATTAATATTGTGAATCACCCTTGCAGCATATGGCTTTCATACTTGTGGGCATACTCTCAATTAATTTGAAGCAATTTTCCTTTGGATAGATATTCTCAAACTACCTGTGACCAGCTTCTATCCAAACCTCTATAAATAGCATTTGTTGGTATAATAATCCTCATTGGAAAATTTCACCTCACCTCATCATACTCTCTCAAATTAACTCTATGGGTGAGTGATTTGGGGATTTTTCATCCATATTTCAGAATCTTAATTTTTTTATTGTATCACCAATGAATTTTGTCACCTTCCTTCGCCGAATGGCAGGGTGTAGAGTCATGCATAAAGGTGAAAATCGCCATTCGAACTATTCCTGACCCTTTATAGGGTAGCAGCAACTTGGTTTCAAGCACCTTGGTCCTGCCGCATAGTCCCCACTACGATTTACATCCGTCCCGTGCTTTGACTGCTGATCACAGACCGTACCACTATGCTGAGAGGATGCTTCATCGCTTTAAGCGATGGCAGTTACCTTATCTTTTAAATATTTCTTTAGGTATCTTCTTCTGAAAAATTTGATTACTTGTTACATTAAATATCTAGACCCTGCGTGGACTCATCCGAAAGCAAACCTGAAAATATTTAGTATTTATTGATACCAACATATTGAAAATCAATATAACATAACTATATTATACTAGCCTTTATTTGAAAACAGTTACTTTCTTTGCAGTAAATTTGAAAAGGAAGAACTCGACATATATACGAAAATCTTAAATTATATGACATTGCCGTATACACGGAGTGTGAACAAACGATATAGTAAGACAACCCAATACAATGCTGATCACTAAAGTAGTTTTTTGACATTACTTTCTGCCCCCTAGAAGGCTTATGTCCCGTTCATCAAATCCGCACGTCTAACAACTTAGCTTTTTTGCTGTTCGTGGTGCGCGAACATAATGTATTAGGCCCATGAGGTAGAGTAATGACCGCGCACACCACTCAGTGCCGTCACGAGCAAGACTGTGAACGCCCACTCGAATGTACCAGCATGTGCGATGGATATATATGATAACGATGGGCCCGTTAGTTGATTTTTTCCACGGAAATAGTACACCACGTATATCTCACGAGTCAGGGATATTTTATATTTTTTATCTATTCGGCCAGCACAGTAAAATGGGCAATTGGGTAGATACGTTGGACATGCTCAACAAACTATGATTTCGAGAACTCGGAGGATACGGAAGAAACAGTTACTACGAAAGAGTATTAGATTCCAACCTAAGTACCTATATTTTTTGGAAGATGTTACTCACCTAAAGAGAAAAATTCAATATGAATGGTTGGACGACCTATTCACCTGTCTGAAATACTCCAGTCGCCTAAAAGGAGCATTTTGTAAGTTTTGTATTTTTATTTTCCACCAATATAATTGGTAGATCTACGTTGACATTCATCTGCTATGATTTCCCGAACTGAGAAAAAGAAACATTTTACATAGAAGACTGTTGGATTCCACCTAAGACCTATAATTTTTTGGAAGAAGCTAACCACTTAAGAGGAAATTCAAATTATGAGAATGGTTGAAGACCATATTCACCTTGTCTGACATACCGTTTGGGCCGCCCACGCCAGCAATTTGAGCATGGCGCGTCGTCTTTTATAATTGGTTATTGCTCATTTTTGGGGTTCTGAACATTGAGTGCATTCGCTGCCAAGGTAATTTCGTTAGCTTAATAATCCGACACTAAAGTATAAATAAGTCGTTCTCTGCAGTAAGTGGAGTGTGGTCCACTGGCGCAAATCAAATGCTCTTTAAACAATATTCTGAGAGAAATTTTTCCCTTCGGGAAGAGGTCTTAGCTTTCCCCCTCGTTGAAAATACATACTGTAACGACCTTGATATCAAACACTAAAAAAGATAATAAGAGATGAATATTCACTCAAAAATCATAATTATTTGAAGTAAAAACCATTTAAATATACTTCCTAGACACATTGTCACAGAAAAAGGAACATCATTCTAAACCTGCACATCGTATAACCTTGAAAACACCCACACGAAAAACATGGCTGGCAAACCGACGACCGACTCACAGACTGACTATTTATGATAAAATGGCATCTATGCAACAGATGACACATCCAGAGAGTTGCCAAAAACAAATTTAAAATCTGTGGATATACTTGTTTCATAATCATAATAATAAAAAGCTAGAAATAAGTTTTGAAATAAAATAAAGCAGCTTAATTGAGAAATTCATCATTTTGGCAGGTGTTTGATGTTATTTGGGAATCGAAGCTGCAGTACTGCTCTTAGCTTGTTTATTCCGTTGTAATTTCACTACTAAATTTGCTTGACTAATTTTAAAAAGGCTTAAGTGTTCAACGTTATTTGTTCTGCAAGGATGCTTCCCTGTTTTAATTTGTTTGTCCCGTTTTATTTTCAATGCTTTATTTTACTTGACTATTTTAAAAGAGGCTTAAGTGTTGGACATTATTTGGGCTACGAGGCTTCAGTGTTGGTCTTAACTTATTTGTTCCATTCTAATTTCATTGTTAAATTTACTTTACAAATGTAAAAAAGGTTTAAATGTTGGAAGTTGGACTGCATTCCTGCTCTTAAATTATTTACTCTGCTCTAATTTCTTTGCTAAATTTACTAAATAAACGTAAAAAAGGCTTGAATGTTAGTCGTTTTCTGTGCCGTGACGCTGTAGTCATGATCTTAACTTATTTGTTCCGTTTTAATTCCATTGCTAAATTTACTTGACCAATATATAAAAGATTTAAGTATTGGAAGTTATTTGGCCTAAAATTCTACAATCTTGACCTTAACTTATTTGTTCCGATCTAATTTCATTGATAAATTTATTTGAATATTGTAGAAAAGGTTTACTTGTTCGATGTAATTTGGGTTGCGAAGCTGCAGTACTCCTCTTTACTTAATATTTCGTTCTAATTTCAATGCTAAATTTAAAAATGAATCAGGTGTTGGGCGCTATTTAGGCTGCGAGGCTGCATTCCTGCTCTTAACTTATTTCTTCCGTACTAATTTCATTCCTAATTACTTGACTTATGTGAAATAGGCTTACGTTTTGGTGGTTATTTGGGTTGCCAGGCTGCAGTCCTGCTCCAACTTAATTGTTATGTTATATTTTCTTTGCTAAATTTGCTTGACTAATGTAAAAAGGGTGTAAATTGGATTTTATTTGGGCTGAGAAGTTATGGACTACTCTTACTTTATTTGCTCTGCTTAAATTTCATTGCAAAATTTAATTAACTATTGTAAAAATGGCTTAAGTGTTTACGTTCTTTGGGCTGTGATGTTGAAATATTGCTCTTAACATATTTGTTCCGTTCTTATTTCATTGCTATATTTTCTTTACTAATGTAAAACAGGGTTAATTTGTATAAGTTATTAGGGCAGTTAGGCTGCAGTTCCGCTCTTGATTTATGTCTTCCGTTCTAGTTTCTTTGCTTTATTTACTTAACTAATATTAAAATGTTTAAGTGTTGAACGTTATTCGGCCTCCGAAGCTGCATTCCTGCAATTAACTTTTTTGTTCTGTTCTAATTTTATTACTAAGATAAATTTACTAATGTAAAAATGCTTATATGCTGGACGTTTTCTGGGATGAGAGCCTGCAGTCCAACATTTATCTTATTTGTTAAGTGTTTATTTCATTACTAAACTAACCTAACTAATGTTTAAAATAGCTTAAGTTTTGGACATTATTTGAGCTGCAAGCTTGCCGAAATGCCCTAACCTATTTAACTAATCTTATCTAACCTAACGCTAACCTAACCTATACCTAACCTAGCGTACACCTATACCTAGCCTCCACCCATCCTTAACTCCTGCACCTAGCCTCCGCCCCGCCTTGAGGCTCATCCAGGTAACTGATGCTAGCCTTGTAGGTATCTGTCTAACATGAGGTCCATGTAGGAACTGACCTGTAAATGGATCTATCCTATACTTATTTTCCATCGCGTGCACACACCACACACACACACATTTCTTCAGGGACTACACACCCAGCCGGTCGTTTCACAACACACACACACATTAACACACGGACACGACAGGGCACGCACAGGGGACCCTGGCATCCACGGTTCACGCACACTTCACACACTACCCACCACCACACCTGGAAATATTATAAATGATTGCAATCTTCTACAGCTAATTAGATCGTTAATGCGACCAAACACGTACATCCTAACCACACCTTTATATACACACATACACCTAAACATTTACACCCTAACCTATACACACATGCACCTAAACATTTACACTATACTATTCACACACATACACCTAAACATTTACACTCTAACCTAATAACACACATACACCTAAACATTAACACCCTAACCTACGCACACACATACACCTAAACATTTACACCCTAACCTGTACACATAAACACACCAACACACTCACACTATAATTAAATCACAATTAATTTATTTTTAAATTCTATCTTTTCTTTCCACAAATTTTTAATTATAATAATAATTTCCATTTTTAATTATAATAATTGTTTTCTAAATATGAAAATTAGTACTACTATATATAGTACTTAATTGTTCAGCGCTGTTTGGTATTGCTCATGGGTGCAATTTAGCCCATTCCTAATTTTAGGTGTCACTTAATAACATTTTTATTATAATACATTATATAGCTTCAGACCAGCAAAATGAGGAAAATCAGTTAAATGCAATAGAAGAGTAATACGGAGAAAGAAATTTTAGTAAATGTGTCTTTCGTTTAGTTTGTACTGTTTTACTGCTTTTAAGTTCTCAATGTTTTTACACTGTTTTTGAACTTATATTGGTTTTTATATCTGTTAATTTTCAATTTAACTAACATATTGAGATAATTAACATTACAATACCTTAAAATACTTTCCTTTACCTGTTTGTTTCAACACAATTAAAAGGTGGTTATAGGACTAACTACCTAGGGGGATTAGTAATGCCTTTTGTTTTAACATTCTGTTTTACTGCTTTACTCATGTTTTAGCTTTTACTGTATTAATAACTTACTTATGTTTGATCTGCATTAATTATTACTCACATATTTAAATATAAACATTACATAACCTTATTTAATAGCATAAATCAGTAATTCAATATGAGGTGTTTATCCTTAAAAACAACCTTAGTGGAGGATTAGTATGGGCTATTTTTTAGTTTTTATCTGTTTTTATACTGCATTTAACTCAGTTTTTGCTTTGCTTTACGTTTCATGTTTACATGCAAAATAACTGAAATACGCTGATCTTCATGCAGGGAAACAAACATATTATACATTAACATTACCATACCCTTATAAAGCAGTTTAATCTAGTTAAATACTCAATAGAAGGTGTTGAAACCTAAACACCTTAAGGTGGAGGGGGGTTAGTTAAATGTACTTTTGTATTTTATACTGCTCATATTTACTGCTTCTTCACTCATAGTTTTACTGCTTTTAACTTCTCTCGCTTTACTGCTTTTTTAAATTGCATTTCAGTGTCTGATGTATAAACTTTCTGCTTTACTGCTTCAAAATTTACTAGCTTTACTAGTTTTTTGCACAGACTTTTCTGCTTTACTGTGGTTTATTCACTCTTACTTTTACACATTTGAACTTTTTTAACTACATTTGTAATTTTATTGAAACAATTATGTTTTTTGTCATTGTCTTGTTTTGGAAGTCACTTTTTTTATTTTTGTTATTAACTCTATTTTATTTATTTTTATTATTTTATTTTTTACCTCATATTTTTACTTTTATTCTCTCTTATTCTTTTTTTATTATACTTTAGTGTTATTACTTTCTTATCGCTACTTGTTTATTTCATCTCTTCTTCTCATTTAGAACACTACACACACTTACCACTTTACATCTTTCCTTCCTCTCTTCTCATATTTGTTTTCCCTTCTCTCCACACACTTACCATTGACTTCACAAACACACACATACACTTACAACATATAGACACTTCCACTATGACACTTATACACACATCTCACGTATGACACTTACATTTACTCCATAGACAACTTAACATTTTACAAACTTTATTTACATCTGCGGTCAAACTACACACATTTCACTATCGATTTATTAGTATAAAACACTCTCATTACACTATGTACACATTTAACATTTGTCATTAGACATCTCTACACCTTTTACCTTACAACTACAACACAAAACATTATACTTAACACTCTTTCAACTACCAGTACTAATTACTTACACTCATCACGAGATCTTACTTTAAATCTCACTCTACTAGATTTACTTAGCTTATCAACAGATTATTACAGGTATTTACACTTGCAAGTCATCCATTTAATACACACACACACACATCACGACACAACATTTTTTTTATATATAATATTATACATCATCAACATTAACAATCTACCCACGCACACTACTTACACTAATTAAACACATCCCACTATTACACACTACATCATTTACACTATTAAACGTATTAATATTATATTAAAAACATATGTTTAATTAAACACGTACATTTAAATTATTTTATCTACCATTATAATCAAAATATATTTATACTAAAATTATTTCAAAGTATTATTTAAAACTATTCATATATTAATAAATCAATCATTATATTACTTACAATAAAGATATTTATTATTATTGATTTACTTTACTAATTTGTTTAGCAATTTTTATAACTATTTACAATGTTTATCTAGCTGAAACCGTGCATGAGTATATATTTTATTTTGTACATGTTCTATTAATTATATTAAACTCGATATATTTTAATTTATTACGTCACCTTAAAGCAATAAATTATCAGTAAAATCAAGTCAGTGCCATAGTTCCCTAAGCCATTCACCGTCCCACCTCTAAGCAGTCAAGCATTATGTCCACGTTTTGTTCTATTCGATTAGATCTTTACTTTCTATTCTTCTCATTCACGTTTTTATGTCCATTGTAATACAGTTAATGAAAAGAAGGTAACAAAATAAGTTATATCCGGTCATGCAACATAACAATCGGTTATTATTATATATATTAATATCATTATAAGTATTTCAAATATTTTCAAAATAGACAATTATTCACTTACATTTATATTATTACTTATTCTTAAAGGGTTAACTAAAAATATTTCAAAGTTTTTTAAATAAATAATGCTTGTAATTATATACTGGTTATTATTATTATTATTATGGCATGAGATGTACAATTGGAATACGCGAAATACCACAGAGAAGAACGACAACAAGCGGTCGTTCACTCCTTACAGATTGACCGAATCATAGACTTCTCTCTCTTAGTAAATAGTGCTCTGAATTATATCACATACTACGGTTAAGGTCCTAATCGAGTTATAGGATTTTAATAACTATTATGTGTAATCCCGAGCGTCGATAGACATATATTTTCCAGTTTCTTATAGACTTATTTTTTTACAACACTGCACTTCTTTTTTTGTACGATAGTGGTGAAGCAACTACGTCTAGGTTTTTTCCTAAAATTTATGGCCTAAATTTAGGAATACAGTTTTGTAGACAGTGGCTTAATTTTACTTCGTCTTATCACCTATAGTGTCAAATTAGGTAATTCCTTCTAATAGTAATTAGACAAAGAATCTAATTTAAGTTATTATTTATTTTTATATTTAATATAATAATTTCAAACTGAAAATGCTGGATCGGAAAGATCTTTTAAGCAGGCCACTTTGGGAAATGTTTTCCTTCTTGTGCCTCTGTCGAGGTAATCCTTATCTCTATATGACCTAGTATATTACGTTAAAATGTGATTGGTCGAGAATTATTTTATCGAAGAGTTTTAAAAATTAACGTTGTTCTTTAAACTAATGTTATTTGAGCAGTATTAAGTGTGTGTTTTTATTAATCTTTAGAGCCCAATTACTCACATTTTTATTAAAATCATAGTATTAATTTTAGCTGTTAAGCGGTGCACAGTATCTGATTTGTATTAAATTTAAGTGTTTTAATTTTTTATACTAAGTGTATATCATATTTATAATAAATATATATCTATACATGAGGTGTTTAAATTAATTAATTTCACTATGAATATGATAATAATTAATTCACTAATTCATAAGCTAACTAACCACCAGAGCTCAGCATGAGCCCCACCCGCAAAGGCAGCCAATCCCTACCCGCCCGTGCGCCCGCAGGCGCAATTATTTCCGCGTTCCCGCCCAGCCGCGAGCGCCCGCCGCGATATTTCCGCGACGATTAATGAATAATATATATAAATATATATATATATATATATATATATATATATATATATATATATATAATATATATATATATATATATATATATATATAATATATATAATATATAATATATATATATATATATTTTATATACTATATTATATATTGTGTGTGTGGGTGTGTGAGTGTAAGTGTCTACACATAGACACTTAAGAGATCGACCCCACACACCAATATATATATATAGTATTATATGTTATATATTTATTATATATATATGATATATATAATATATTATATATATATATATTAATATATATTAATATATATTAATATAATATATTATATATATTATATGGTATAATATATAATATATATATATTAATATATTAATAAATATAATAGTAATATAGTAATATTAATATACATAGATTTACATTCGCTCGCAGAGAAAATAAATTGGCGCATTAGCGGGCGCAACGCGCGGGCGGGAACGCGAAATATTGCGCTGGCGGACGCACGCGCAGGGCTCGGGGTTGGCTTCCCTTGTCTCGTAGAGAGGTGTAGGGACTCATCGTTGAGAGCCCTATGTATATTATTACTCTTCGTGATAGACTTTTCGTGAAAGCTTTGAGTATATGAGTATATTCTTCTCACTATGTGCATATCTCATACACGATTTATCCCTCAATGTAAGATAAACTCTATATTTCATTAAGAGAATTAATGAATATTCAACAATAAAAAATAAAACTCACACTCTTTTTAATGTTGTGAGATAGTTCAGTGAATGCATGCCGTATAACTATGATCCTTATCGCACACGCCTAGTTAAGTGCAACAGCTATGATAGGTAAGACTATGTTAGCTTTAATTATAATATTTACAGGATTTTTTTAATTAATTCTAAATAATAAAAAAAGATATTGCAATAAAATTGTTACTACGAATTTCATTGAAAAACGGAAAAGCTTCGCCCATATCACACCGATTCTACATATCTCTTTACAAACAGACCAGAGAGATATATATAAAAATAAAAGACGAAAAGTAAACTAAGCGAGGGTAAGTCCAACTATACACAGACCAGGATGGATATCAATATAGAAGAGAATGCCTCACGGAGATTTTAATTGCGCCATCACCTTATCCATATTTCACCACACCACGTAAGGAACAAATATTCGATATTTTCTACGAGAGAGAGGATACTGTACTTTTCCCGATGGCCAGCATGTTTCAGTTTGAAATAATATTTTAATAAAAAAATAATAGGGATAACAATGATTCTTGTTCTATAGGGCGGGAATTAACCCTTTATGACTCGTGAGGTTTATATTTCCACGCGCACTCTAGAGGAATGAGTAAGAGCCCGATAAATGACCAACCGTGCGATAATTCTTATGGAGATTTTAGAGGCCATAATTATATAGAATTTAAGAGGCAATACCACGATTATATTTCATCCCACTACCTCATTTTTCAACATATATAAAAAGGGTTACTCACGTCTTGAAAATAATATTTTTGACGCATAGGTACATCACTTGGTGCTTTATATAGAGTATCCATGCGCGAGTTGTGAGAGAGAAAGCGCATCCACTTAAACTTGTAGGTACACGCTAAAGTAGTTAATCTCTCTACAACGACACAAGACTCTAAGAAGATAGGGAGTCAGTATAAGCGTATCTGTAAGTGAGTGGCGGGTTGGGTTGTGTTTTTCCTCGTGATGGATTGTCCAACTGTACATTTACCGATAATGACATATATAGATAATAAAGAAAACCGAATTATTAATGTCAAATAATAAAACTATTAGAGATAAAATAATTTTATTAAGTTAAGCATATCGAAGTGTAGTCACATATAGCAAACTTGTATCAGTGCCACATATCTCACATTGTGTGACTATATTGATATAGATAAAAACTTAGAATGAAGAATTAATTTAAATACAAGCTTTTTGGTAGCTTATGTATGGAGATGTAACTTAAGCTAGCAACTTAGGTATTTAATGTACTATATATATTGAGCATGGCTCTATAGAGATGATGGAAAAGCAGTAAGTCAATAAGAGAACAACAAGACTAAGAAGGGCACTAAACGTTGAGTAAGATTATAAGTGAGTGTGTTGAGTGTGATACTGGCCTATAAACTCTCGATAATCTGGTTATATATATGCTATTAGGAGTTTTACGGTTTATATATCAGAGTAGTCTCTCTTTGATAATACTTTTCTATTATAAATTTAAGATAAAAGTTATTTTAATTCTAAATCTTCTGCGACATCTCTAATGTCTTCATCACTCTCTACAAATTTCATAAACAAAGAAGTATTAACAGTTAACACTACCGCATTCAATCTTCTCTCATCTTTGTCTCAACAGACTAAATGATTGATCTTTCATTATATGAAGTTTTCACAGAAATTCTTTGAAATAATTAAATATGTTTCATTCTATATACTATGTGAATGAGTAATATAAATGTACGTGTTTAATTTAAAACATATGTTTTAATACAATTATACGTTATATGTGTAAATGAGTGTGCGTGGGTGTGTATGTGTAATTTTGTGAGTGTGCGTGTGGTGTGTATGTGTGTTGTGTTCTTCGTGTGTGTGTTGTGTGTGTTAAATATGTGTGCAAGTGTAAGTAAATCTGTGTGTAAGTAATCTGTGTGTGAGTGCTAAGTAAGTCTCTGTGTGAGTCGTAAGTAAAATCTGTCGTACGTAGTTAGTAGTAAATCTGTGTGTCGAGTGTAAGTTTCTACATGGTCTCTAAGTGTCTACCTCGCGACATATATGCATTATGTGTCATATATTTGGTGAACCTGTGCCTGATATAACGTATGCATATGTGAATGTGTGTGTGGTCGCCCGCAATGTGTAGGTAAAGTATAAATGTAAGTGTCTATGGTATTAATGTTATAGCTGATCATAGTGAATCTGTGTCTACTCTAAGTGGTCTCGATAGTGAATGTTCGTTTCTCTATATGTGTAAGTTGTAGTGTGTGTTTGTGTGTGTGTGTGTGTGGTGTGATGCAGGTGTTGATATTCCTAAAATAATAATAACAATTACGGCATTCAATGCTAAATCAATCTAAATCGTATAATAAAATCACTAATCATAATAAAAATCTCACATTCATAACAATAAATAATTCAAATCATCATAAATTCACAAAATAATCATTCAAAAATAAAATAAATTCACGTTCATTTCAAATCAACCATACAATAAAAAACTTCGTCAATATCATTTATACTAAAAATATATGAGTTATCGAAGCTCCAGTAAAAGCCAGAAATTTAAAACCTACGTAAAAAGCAGTAATCTCTATCTCCAAGCAGTAAAACGCAGAAAGGTTGAAGCAGTAGGAAGCAGAAAAGTAAAGCCAGTAAAACACACTGAGTAGAACCGCACACGTAAAGCATGAAAAGTTCAACAGTCAGTCAAAGACTTATGAGTTAAAGCAGTAAGCAGTAACCAATTGAACAAAAAGCGCATACTAATCCGGGCCCTTCCCCTCTGGCTGTTTAGGTCACACCTGCTATTGATTTACTGATTTACTGTTCTAGGTATTTTGTATGTTATTATGAATAATGTGATGTTAAACGGGCATCTCGCTCTCTCTGTCACACATCACAAATATGAGTTAAAATCAAGCAGTAAAAATGAGTTAAAGCAGTTAAAGGACATGAAGTTCACCAACCATGTTCACGTACGAAGTGTACATGTCAGAGTAGTATGTGCTATATATAATATTTATATGGACGCGGTCAATATTGTATAAGATCATGCGAGAGTATGTAAGTACCTCACCACCTCCAGGTGTTGGGTTCCAAAGAACCATCATCATTCGAATTACCACTCCATCACGACTCTTATCCCTCCCTCCTTCTAAGGTCTGTCACACTCAACTAGGCCGAGCAATGTTGTGGACGGTACAGCGTTTCATGTACAAGTCCCACGCTACCTCAACTCGCATCACCTCAATTTACGTGGGGAACGCGCACCTTCCCGACCCAGACGCATTTACGTGGTACTCCCACAGTCGACATGTCTGGAAGGTGATTAGTGCACTGGAGGACACAAGTATGCATCAGACACGGAGTTTAGCAGCGGTGCACAGGACTCGCTTGCGCGGCTGTAGTTACAACCGACTGGCGCACGCACAAGGTTAAGCGAGTCAGAACCTCGATGCTAACCGTCGAGTAGCAGCTCCCCAAGCACACACACTCACTCTCTAGTTCGTGCAAGAACGGTCACTTACTTGCGCACATAGGTTCACAGGTGTGATTCTGAGTGTTACTGATGATACTCGCTCTTAAGGTATGTATGTTTAATACAACTGTTCACCGTGAGTAGGACAAGAAGGATTATATAGTTAGAAAGTACACATGTTGATCAGGCTGAGAGCTGGACTTCACACACGTGAGGTCACAGCGGTACTGAACGAGTATGGATCGTATACGGTTAGTGAGTATTACCACCAGCCACTCGTATGGAGTGGTCAGTGAGACGGGGTGGAGCGTGAGCACAACGATGACGCTTCTTAGAATGTTTTACACTATATAAAGGTGAAGGAGATATTGAGAGTGGAGGTGATAAATACACTCGCGCACTAGCATAGGGAGAGCACAGCCATTCTATATATGTCAAGCCATGTGTAGCGAAGATCATCTTATATGTCTATTCTACAAGTGTTATATATGTGTAGACGCCCATTGTGACACGTTCGCTCTAGCAGTATGTCTGAGGGTGTGGTCACTCTGGAGAGCGATAACTGTGTATCCGCGGCATGAGAGTTTGTTGGAGGACGTGTTTCTCCAGGATCGCGTGTTCTAACTGTAAGCTAGGTGAAGTCTGCTATAAGTGTCATGAGTGAAATGTGTGTTACAGGTGTTCATAGTGAATGTGTGTGTGTGTGTGTGGTGTGCTCGTGGTGTGTGTTGGTATAATAAGGTAACAGTGTGTATGTGTATAAGTTATACCCTTGTGCCCACGAGAGGACTTGATTCTTTCTGCTTGACCTTTCTGGTGAACGGTACATGTGTCTCCTGGGACTCATGGGTAGTTTTAGAGTGCACGTACGCTGGACGGCTAATGATGGACTGGGAGGTTTGTGCGCCGTTCCTGTGGTGTAATGCGGATTGGGCTGAAGATCGGAGTCCGATATTGATGAGACGATGACGAGGCTCGGTTGCGTGTGTGTGTGTGTGTGTGTGGCGTGTGTGGTGGTGTGTGGTGTGTGTTGTGTGTGTGTGCGTGTGTGTGTGTGTGTGTGTGTGTGTGTGTGTGCAGGATGGAAATAGAGTTTAGGGTAAGATCCATACAGGTTCAGGTTCCTACTGACTCATGTTAGCACAGAACCGTACAAAGGCTAGGCATCAGTTACCTGGATGAGCTCAGGCGGGGGCGGAGGCTAGGTGCAGGAGTAGGGATATGGGAGGGGTATTGGGTGGTAGGCTAGGTATAAGGTGTAACGCTAGGTTAGGTTAGGTTAGGGGTTAGGTTTAGGTTAGGTTAGGTTAGGTTAGGCTATAGGTTAGGTTAGGTTAGTTATGTTAAGGAAAGGTCAGGTTAGGTGCAGGTTTAGGCTATGTGTGTAAGCTGGGTATAGGGTATCCGGCAAGGTCATGTCGAAATATCATGGTCAAACAAGGTAATGATATGATATATTTATAATTATATAGGCTACCTCTCTCTCTCTCTCTCTCTCTCGTTGTATCATATATATATATATATATATATATATATTATATATATATATATTATATATTATTTTAGTATATATAGTATATATAATAGGCTATATATAATATATTATATATATATATATATTATATGAATAGTAGTGTATATATACTATACTATATGATGAGTATATATAAATTGCCATATATATAAAAATGCAAATTGATATAAAATTTCCCAATTTAATTTTTAGAAAAGTTATGGAAATAGTCTTATTTCCAAATTTTTGTCTTGCATAAAGATGATATATATAAGTACATTTGTTTAATATATTAAAGGGCATTCAACGGCCGCCCAATTAGTTACAGTCATATACACTTCCTTAAAAGGCAGGCGTGGCATACCGGACTACGGGTTCGAGTTCCAGTTCGGTTTAGTGACTGGTATAGGTCACCTTTTTTAAATTCCCACAATTCCTTTGTTGTTCATTCTTGTGGTGGGATGATTCGCATCAGAAGATAGTAAAGATGTTATGCGCATTGCATATACATTATGCGCAAACGCTGCCTAAGTAGTTAGTTATAAAATGACATGATTGGGCGAGCAATACGGTCCCTTAATAGAGTGGCACCTAAGGGGTTGCAGGAGATACTGTGAAACCTTCCAAGGGAAAGTAACAAGCGGCAACTATATAGGTAGTAATATAATCATTTATTATATATAATATATATATATATATATAATATATATATGAGGTATAAATATTAATATATATATCATTATAATATATATATAAGGTATTTATATTTTCTCATATTCATATCGCTTGACTCACTTCAAGCGTCTTGAAAATCCAGATTACTTCGAAACAAATATTTTTAACTAGATTTAATATATTATTTATATATATTATCTATATATATATATATAAGTAGTGAAAGAGAATTTGTAAATAGATTCAATGAAACTATGGTATAGGGGATTGGGAATCTCCTTGGAGAGCACAAACAGATAAAGCAGTCACGGTGAAAGGGGAATGGTATAGAGATACGGTGAATGAGACGGGGTAGGAGGGAAGGACTATATCAGACCGATAATTGATGACAAGGGTGTGTGTGTATAAGGGGGGAGTGTATGTGTCTATGAAATACATTCTTGGATATTTAAAATACATTCATAAGAGTTATAGAAAAACGAGGAAGCGAAACAGCGAAAAAAAATGGTGCGCCTATTCTGAGGCCGTGCGGTGCGGTGCGTGCTGAGCTCATTCTCGGCTAGTTTCTGCGGTGCGATGCGGTTATACAAAATTCCGTCCGGTCAACTCCAAAACGCCCCCCCACCCTTAAGGGGGGAGGGGAAATCCGCGAAAAAAAAAAAAATAGATAAAGTAAAAAAAAAATAAAATAAATAAAATCTAAAAATAAAAAAAAAAAATAAAATAAAAAATAATAAATAAAAATAATAAATAAAAAACATACCCACATCGAAGGTACTTGAGATTCCAAAAATTACGCGTGCCAAAAAAGCCTCAGGTAGGTGCCTGGCTGGGCAGCTCTGCGGCAAATAGACTTGGGTCAGAAAAAGGTCAATAAAGGTCAGGTAGGTGGTCTAAGGTCAGGTGTCCTGGACAGAAAAGGTCAAGGGCGGTAAAATTGGGTTATACATTTTTACCCCAAGTGAGACCTCCAATATTGAGTAAAAAATTTGGGTCATCATTTTTTCCCCCAAATCTCGGTGTTCCAAAATATCCCCACCTACTACTGGCAGGTGCCTCGAGGGAGCTTTTATCACTCGCGGTAAAATTCAATCTTTAACCATTTATTATCGCCCTCCGTAGCACTAGGGGTGCTTGCTATCTGCACATGAGTTTTTGTGTTGATGTAGGTAACCTCCAGGCTATTCGCTGGCGGTGCTTCCTTCTTTCCTGACCCCTCTGTTTGTGGATTCTCTCTATCTTCTGTGTTTTCTCAGCTGAATTTAATCTCCCCACTTCAAAGCCCTGCGTCTGTGTCATTATCAGTTCATGCGTACTTTACTTAGTTTTGTTGATTCTGAAGGCATTGCAACACTCCTCATTGTAATAGGGGCTCACCGCCGTGAGTTGGTGTGACAACTGTAAATATATAATATATCATATAGATTATTATATATTATATATATATATATATGTATTAATAGTTAGTATTAATATATATGATATTACTATATTTTATTAGTAGCTATATTATACTTAATAGTATAATATAGTATAAGTAGGGCTTCTATTTCACAATAAAATACAATATGTTGTGCTTAATGGTCATAAATTAAGAGTTATCTTGGCGAGAATTTCTCCATCTCATTGAAAATAAAACGAGGAAAACGGAGAACAAATGAAAGTCGTAATGCGAGTCTCGCGGAATCTAAGCAATTATTAGAACATTTGAAATGGAGCGTTTCATTCACTAAGTTTTGGTTTGGAGTGACAAGTCGGTACCATTTTTCATAGCCCATTATGCCGTTTAACAATATTACAGACTTTACACCCTCTTTTGTCCCTTTTCGAAATAGTTAATAGTAATAATAATAATAATAATCATAAATATATAAATTAATACACTCAATAATAATAATAATATATAATATAATAATAATAATCTAAATAATAATAGAATTAATAATAATAATAATAATAATAATAATAATAATAATAATAATAATAATAATAATAATAATAATAATAATAATATAATAATAATAATAATAATAATAATAACAATAATAATAGTGATATAATAATAATTATAATTAATATAATTATAATTATTATAATTATTATAACAATAAATAATAATAATAATAATAATAATAATAATAATAATAATAATAATAATAATAATAATAATAATAATAATAATAATAATAATAATAATAATAATAAGAAGAGTATATAATAATGAATAATAATAATAAATAATAATACATAATAAAGAATATAATAATAACAATTATTACAGGATAATAATTATTAATAATAATAATAATAATAATAATAATAATAATATGTGTTTGAATTTTTGTTGAATAGTAATTAATAATAATATAAATATATATAATAAAATAATAATAATATAATATAATAATAATAATAATTAGGAGAGTTTGAGATAACTTTTTGAAAGTTATAAAAGTCAAAGTAAGCAATTACTATTGATTCGACGCTCATCTCATATTTTTCTTTCTTTTATAATCACGGACGCCATTTTCGCTCAAATTTGACGCACATAATGGAAAAGGAACAAAATATATTTTGGAATTTTGTAATATTTAAGATAAAATTTAAGACAGATTTAAAAAAAAAAATTAAATAGACAAGAACTATCATTCGTTTTCATAATTAGTTACTTAATTTGTCATTAATACTTTAATAAGTATTCGAAGCCATAATTGTATCTTTAGATGTAATACATATCTTTATAGAAGAATCATTAACCGCTAACTTTAAAATTTATATATTTAATTTTTCATTGAAATTATTTTTTCCAATGCATTAATTCCTTTATCCGTTATCTTATACAGTGTCAAGATAAAATGTTTGTAGGTAATTTATGTAACATGAATAGATATTCAATTATTTTTGGCGAATGAAAACGTGGCTTTGAAGCCAAAAAAAAAAAAAAAAAGGCAATGTTAACGATATTGATGATTCATCCTAAAAATCCTTGAAAAGGAAATTATCGTGAGTGCTATCTCTATCTATCTCTATCTATCTTCTATCTATACTATTCTATTATCTTTTTTATTCAACTACTATCTATCTATCTACCTATTTTCTATCTATCATATCTATCTATCTATCTATATATCTATCTATGCTATGTATCTTATCTATCATCTATTATCTATCTATCTAATCTATCTATCTATCTATCTAATCTATCTATCTATCTACTATCTATTTATGCCAACAATCTATCTTTCTACGTATCTATATATATCTATAATATATAATATATAGTATATATAGTATTAATATATAATATTATGATTATTATTATATAATTAATTAACGTTAATTCACATAATGTATAAATAAAGGTGTTTTTTGTGAAACATAGGACTTATAATTGAAAAAATATATATACGAATATATATTTGAAAGTAAATCATTGAGGTCACGGAGTCAACAATCTATAGTATAATGATCGATTTAGACAGTTTCAGGAATCCTTGCACGCTTGGTTAGAATCTTTTAGGTTCAGAAATGAAGATGAAAGAAGTCAATACAGGTCAAGATAAATGGGAAAATATTGAGGAGCATATAGCAGAAATACGTACATGATGTTGAGATAAATAACATAAAAGACAATCACTACTAGTAAAGGAGCGAGAGAGCGAGAAATATCAGTATTACCAACGAGAGAGGGTAGACAAAATATATGAAAATGATAGATATTCCATAAGAGGTATGTGACCCTGATAGGGACCCAGTCCCTAAAAAAACACTTCATATACGACTTCCGCTGTAGCCTCTAAAGTCTCTTGCACTTCCCGTTCAATGAGTTGTTATATGGGATTACAAATTGCCTCCAATTTATGAAAATTTCCCAAGAGAAATTTATATGTATTTGTTTTCATGCCATTTTTTTGTATCATGTCCTTTATTCTTTATCTCACAAAAGGTTTTGTGCTGATTGCATATTGTCTTGTAATTTTGAGAAGATTAATGCGCATCGAGTATATATATATATAACAGATATATATAAAATTATATCATATTATATAATATATGGAGAGTACGTAGCTCCTTATGATGACTAGTGTATAACGTATTATTAATTATAGTATATATTATATATAAATATAATAATAATAACTATATAGTATATATATATTTATATAGTATAATTTATATACTACCAAAAAATAGTAATTATTTACTAATATCGTACTTTTTATTATTTATATAATCATATAATTTATATAAGTAGGTATATATATTAATATATAATATTTTAAATTATATAATATAATTAATAGGCTAAATTTAGAACATATAGTATATATATACTATATTACTACTATATATATCTAATATAATATATATCATATTGTATTATATTATAATACATGTATATATTATACATTATATATTATTATATATATTATAAATATATTATATAATATATCTAGTATATATTATATAGTATAGTATTTAATATATATAGATATATATATATATCGATAATATTATAATAATATTATTATACTATAATAGTATATATTATTATAGTTATATATATACAATATATATATATATATACATTATTTATTATATCTATATTATTTTATTTTATTGTTATATTATTTATTTTTATAGTATTTTATATTTTTTATATATTAATATTTTTTTTTTTGTTTTGTATTTTAATTTTATATTTATGTTATATTTTTTTTTTATCTTTATATGTATTATTTTTATTATATTATTCAAAGGATATAGATTGTGTATATATGTCCATACCGGAGTATGGAGCTTTCGAGAGAGTAGTGGAGAATATATATGGTCGATAATCAGCGTAGTATTTCTTGTATATACACGTGTGTCGGGCTCAGCTCTCACGAGTTGCTTGAAGTTCTACCAGGGGATTACACAGGTTATACAGGAGGGTTGCCTGTCAGCGAGCGGCAATAGTAGGTGATGACCGCATCATATACTATAACAGTCGAATATGTTAAGCACTAGGGTGCGCCGTGGACGACGTTCACAGTTAGTGCGAGCTAACGCCAGAATATATATATATTGTGATATATATATATATACTATATATATATATATATATATATAATATTATATCGTTGATATATTATATATATATATATATAATATAGTATACTATATATAATATAATTAGTGATGGGACGATTCCAAATTTCCAGCCGATGCCCATTGAGGATGTGACGATACCGATGCTAGTCAAAAGTGCCGATTCCGCATTCCGATTCCGATTCCGATTCCAAATTCTTTACTATATGGTACCAAAGCAACTTCTCCACTAACTCCATCTCTATAAATATATATATATATAATTATATACTATATATATGGAGGTGAGGATATACCCTTATTTATTATTTTATTTTTTTATAGGATACACCTATAGTATATAGATAAATATATACAGGTTATAGTATATATATAGGTCACTACTATATCTATATATACTTATTTACAATATTTTATACGTATTATTTATATATATATATATATATATATATGATATATATATATTATTATATGATATATATATAATATTATTATAAATATATACCGATATATATATTATAGTAATATACCGTAGTACTGTATATATAATATATTTTACTTATAGTATATATATATATTTATATTTATATATATACTTATTTATATATATATAATATAATATATAGGGATATATTATATATTATAAATATAATGTAGGATATATAATATAGGAGGGACTATAGCTAGGTACTAATATATATTAATATATTATATTCTGGCTGGTACTAAGTATAGTACTATATAAAAATAAATCATATTTATATATATATATACTATATATATATATATATATATATATAATATATATATTATATATATACATATAGTATATATATAAGTATATATATACATAACTATACTCATTATTACATTGCGGTATATATATATGCTAGTACTATTATACTACTATATCATCAATAAATTATATTACTTTAATATGTATATAAGTATATATATAGATATCCTTATTTTGCTAAATCAACTAATTTTTAGATTATTTAGAACTATATATTAAATGTTATAGAATTTCTCTTATATTTTTATCTTTGCTAAAAGAAATAATTAGTTTAATTACCCATACTTTTATCAAGCCGTTTATATATATGGTTTCAAAAATCTTACAATAAACTCGCACACAGAGGTGTGGTGTCCATTTTTTGTTTAAAAAAAAATTCCTTCTTTATTTACTAAAAGTACAGATCCTTGAGCAAAATTGTCATTTTATTTGTAGTAAGCATGACTCTTAGATTGTAATGCAAAAACATTACATTTTTTTTCCCGTTTCTGAGTGCATTTCTTATCAGTTGTTATTAGGAGAATTAGTGAAGTTGATACCTCCCAATTCTGAAGAGACATTCTTTTCACTTTACCACGGAAAAGAGGGCGATCTTATATTTTTCCTAGCAAGGACACCCAAAATGCTGAAAGGTAGCCTTTAATTCGATGACCACCATTGTAAGCGACTTTCTGAATTTTTATAAGTTTTCAAATTCCTTTATATTGGCTGATTTTCTACTTGAAACAATCTTCAATTTTTTTCAATATATGTGTCTTTTTTCTAAGGAATGAGTTTCTTTGCTGTTTTTAAGTCTTTTCTCTTAAATTCCGAATAACAGCTTTCAAAACTGAAGTTAAAAACTATTATCTTCAGTATGCACTTTTTTCGCCCTAATTCCTGCTGTTGGAAATCGGCAATGAAAGAAAGAAGTCTGAAAGATTAGGTTGTAAAGTAGGTAGAAACTGTTTTCCTTATACTTTATACAACATACATCTTCTGCACATCCAAGTGATTAAAGAATATCTTCCGACTTTTTATTGTTATTAGCGTTCATCCCTCAATATGTTTTAAAGCGTGGATCAATTTTGATAGGTTGTAGCCAAAGCACAAGATTCTATCAGTATAAGTAAATGCTGAATTCTTTTTTTTACAGACATCTCTTTCCATGCTGATACTTCGTAGATTCCCAAGTTCACTTCCTCAATAGGGGTCCTTTTTTCTGACATCTTTTACAAAAAAGCTGCAAGATCAACTTTCATGATTTGGGATTATTGCCGAGCTAATTGATCCCTGTGGCTCAATAAATTTTGGTACAATCAAGCAAAATTTTGAAGTAGTTTTTTCTTAGCAATTTCTCAAGAACTTTCCGTTGTTTCTAAGCTTGCAGGTTTTGAATGATCACTGTAATATGAAATGAGAGCCGTCTTTGTTCAAAATTTTTTTGCCAAATAGCAAATATGATACTTATTATGCTATTTACAATCTGGTTGTGCACATCCTGAATAATTCTGTGCTGTGGTAAATTTAATCTAGTTTGATTAATTAATATTCTTCATACTTGGTTATGCATAGCTTGATGGTCGTTTTAATGAACCAAAAGCAAAGGTTGAGATAGTGGATAATATTTTTTTTCACGGCTCCTTTGTTCAAATATGGCATCGTTGAGAACTAGTGTCAAACGAGTGTAAAAAGCAAGGTAATTAATGGAATCCTGCTTTATATTGTGTAACTCCCTGCAGCCATATAGGTGACGTTATCCTTACTATATACTGATTAATTTTATTAGCAGGAATATTGAATTTCTTCCAAAACATTTTGAAGACAATCATCTTATATTAGATGCTGTGTGAGATACGTGAAAAGGAAATGGAAGTCGAAGGATAATCGCATATTTAATATTCAATAAGCTCTACATTATTACATAGAGCCTACAAGGTAAAACTATTTTCAACTGACTCACTTACGAGTTCACGGTATATTATAATTTTCTAAAACATATTAGATAACATGACTAACGAAACATCAGATTGCAAATGTCTGGCCTCACCATGACTGTATGAAAAATTAACTAACATTATAATATTTATAAGGTTCTACGCGTAAAGATTGCGCCGACAATCAATCCAGTTTTATCTTTAATTTAGGTAGAATTACAGGTAGAAACTGAAATTAAAAAATCAATACGGCAGACTTCGAAAGAGCTGACCTTTGAAAATGATCAATATTTCCTTCACCCGAATAAAAAATTTATTTTCAGATTGTATACGCAAAGAACTCGGTCAAAGAATCGGTAAATATTTGCCGATTCCGATTCCGATTCATTTGAAACCAATGTTCCTCCGATTGCGATGCCGATTCCGATTAATCGTCTCCCATCACTAAATATATCTATATTATTATATGCTAGAAAAGATTTACAATTATTGAATACTATAAAATTTGTAATTCATTTTTTATTAAAATTATCTCATTGTAATATTTATATTTTGTAATTATTGATTGTTGTTTATATGTGTCATTTATTAAAGTTGTTCTCAGTTGCCTATTAGAAGAGCTGCATTGTTCTCACATGAAAATTGTGTGAATATTGGACACTCAAGGATCACTCGTTGTAGTGCCTTTTTCTTTCCATGCCACAACTGTTTTGTGGCATCTCTTTGCCTTCTTTATTTTCCCGTAATATTCATCTTCCTCTATTTAAGTTCCCGCGTCTGCGCCCACCTGAGGCAATTGCGTTAGGCATGCGACTGGATGGGTTTACTTTCCATTTTTTTTAATTTTTGTTTTTCTTTTTGTAATTTGTTTTTTATCATTTATTTTTTTGCCCCCTCCTTTTGAAAAGGGCCCTGCCCGTGAGTGGTGGTATCATATTATAATATAAGTTATATAATATATATATATTATATTATATATATGATAGTAAATATATATATAATATATACTATAATCATATATAATATATATATTATATACTATATGATATATATATAATATACTATTATATATATTATTATAGTATATATATATTATATATATAGTTGTGTGTGAGCGTGTATGTGTGGGTTTATGTGTGTGTGTTTGAAACGAGAGAAAATTATAAAAAGGATACCCAAACAAATGTGTATAGCCTATTTGTTTACCGATGTGTTTCTTTGCATATTTTTCTTAATTCTAAAATCATAGGATGGTAAGTGAAGTAAATTCCTCAAGGATTTTCTTTGTGCGTTGAACAATGATAAAGCATATTTATATAATTTTCGAAAATACATTACTCAAACCATCAAAATTGAGCTCTTTGAAGGCTTTTGTAAATCCTCTATTAGGAAGTTCGACAGCAAGTATAATTTTAAATTTTTGTGTTCTTTTATTTCGGATTTTGTTCAATTTCTGCTCTTTTGCTATTTTCTGTGTTTCATCTACTTTTTCTAATCTCTACTTATGAACTTTACTTTGTTAAGGATTTTTTTTTAATTTTATCTGTTTCTGTGCACTCTCACTTACTTTATTTATTTTTAGTTCTAGCCCGATTCTCTTGTCACTTTAAAATGAGAAGTTTCCCGATAAATTCTTATTTTTGACACTTTTCCCTGTTTAATTTTAACGCCTTTTCTACTCGTCCCCCTTATACATATTTATATCTTGGCACACTCTAAACTTATTTCTCTCTCTCAATCCTATCCTTTATCAATCTATTTTTAGGTGTTTCATTGTGTTCTTTCATTCACAGAGGAATATTTCCTTCTTAGCTTAGTTGGGACCTTTTTCCTTCAGTTGTTATAATTCATTAAGGGCCGTATTTACATACCGGCCTTTTCTCTTCCTTTCGTCAAGTGTTCCTTCAGAATCCTCCCTTAACGTAAATTCAAATTTATGAACGATCCTTGAGAAATTTTTTCCATAAGGAAGCCTTGACGTCGCAAAATACTTGGCGAAATCTCTTCCTTAGTCAAGGTAGATCTGAACCAACCTTGAACTCTCCTTAAGATTTTGTTTTCCGAGCGGCAGCCATCTTGTTTTTTTTATTGTACAATTTGTCGCTATTATTATTTAATGTTTTATGATTGTCTGGTACAGGGGCCTAATATGGTAAATGATTTTGTCAAATATATACTTTCGTGAAGAAATACCCAAAAACCACATAATTAGGCTCACTCCATACACATGATAACTAGGGAGGTTTCTACTTAAACTTAGAAATAAGTTTAGTGCAAGAATCGTAGAAAATGAAATTTTTTATAATTTATCATAATTTCGGAGCTAGGCTTGTTCAGCCTACGGCTATGCCAACCAAAGCAAACTGGAACTAATAAGTGTGAAGCAACACATTTCAATTCTCATAGTATTTTTTTTAAACTATCTTGATATTTCATGTAATTTTTTTTCTTTTTTTTAATATTTCTATAGGTTTTTACATACATAAAAATTAATATATATTATACTTTTTCTTTTGTCCTAGTTTCATTTACTTTGTGTTCATGGGTGGTTATTGGTCTATACGTCATGAATATATGACGTTTTTCCTTGCATAACTGTC
>JABUQX010040801.1:0-55670 GCA_015478945.1 Trachelipus rathkii
AACTCTATCTGGAAAATAAAAAAGGTTTTTTCATTTTAATATTTTTACCTAAAGCTAAAAAAAAAATTATATTTGAGACATAAACCTAACATATAAATTTAATAATAATGTGTCAATATGTACGTTTATATCGTGGTGACTGACATATGACATCTTTATATGATGAACTTCGATTAAAGAGTACTAAGAGATAAACTTAAAAGACGAAGACACAAGAGAATTCCTATATTTGCGATTTGTCTACGATGCATATTTCTCGACAAATACACAAAACTAATTTGGCACCACACACAGCAGCATAGTTTAATTATTATAACTTGTGTGTAGAAATTTGGCTATAAACATTGTAGGTATTATATATGTTATACCTCCAAGCGAGCTCTGAATAGCAGGGATTGGAATAAGAAAAAAATCATTATTGATAAAGTTTTATAGCTGTAAAATTAGAAATTCTGTCTAAAATAACATTATAATAACCGAAATTCTACATAATTTAAATTAAAGAGTAATGGAAATGAAATTATTTAGAAGGTTACCTACTGAAAAGTATAGTAATTACGATAAGTATATTTATATTATTAATATATTATTTATATATTGTATTTAGTTAATAATAGTACACGCATTTATATATGTATATATTATTGCGATAAGTATATTTTTTTTTAATTTATTATTTTATTGTATTATGTATTAAAGTCTTGTTTTATTAAATATTCTCGATACTAATGAAGAAGAAGTAAAGCTCGGTCTAGAAAAAATTTGGTATTGAGGCTTTCAGCTACTCATTCGATTCTGACAATATGCTGGAGACATACCATAGCAGCGGATAGACGTAAAGGAAGATATCATTGAATTCACAACGTATCAGCGGGTGTTGTAGATATTTTTACTGCCACTGCCGCGTTTCTCTTACTGGTCTATTACCCACCAGGTAGTATTTTTTGTCTACGTGTGTAATTAAAACAGAAGGTATTATAACCATCACACTAGTTCATTCTTCACTCATAATAAACTAGCTATTATTAGTTGGTTTTATTATATATATTTTCCCAAAAATTTACGCTCAGTTATATTATATTATATAATTTATATTATATATTATATATTATATTGAGGAAAAATAAATAATATATATATGTTTACTCATATATATAGCTAAATAAAATTAAATATTATTTACCTTATTATTTAATTAAATATAATTTACCCCATAATTATATAAATATAAATATATAGTATTAATATTATTATTATTAATGTTATAAAGTTAGGCTATATATATAGTTATTATTAGTAAATAGCATTTTATATTATTATATATTTATATTTGTGTAGAATAGATAAGTGGATAATAGTATATATTTATGAAAATTTTATATGTTATATATAAATTTATAGGTTTATATTTATTTATAGAGTTGTGAACTTGTGGTTTGTATTTGCTTGTTGTGTGCTTGAAACGAGAGAGATTATTAGTGTTGAGTTTGTTCTGAAAGTCATGTTAGCAATCTGAGTTAACATTAGTTATGACTCTGTTGTGTGTATGTCAATTTCCACTTCGCAACCCATCCTTATATGCTGAGGCTACCTCATTCTCTTCTTGTTTTAAAGCCGAAATGGAATAATAATTTTTGAAATTGCAATAGGATTCTGTAAACATTTTTTTTTCTTTTTTCAATTTTTTATTTATAATAAAAATTCGATGCCCTTTTACGTACTAGAGGGTGTGTATCACATCTTATTCATTATAGAAATAATACTGGCTCATGGTTATGTAGATATGTGGGTTGTATTTTTATATTTATATTAATTATTATTATATTGACATTAATTATTATATTAATATACTTGATGTTTATATATTATTCAAATCATATTGAGGTGGAATTAATTTATATTATTACTATTATATTTCGTTCCTTTTGCGCCATACTTTCACAGATATTTATGATAATAAAAAGAAATTTAATTTACTTATTAATATTATATTATTATTAGTATATATTTATATATATTATTTATTAATTATTATTATTTTTATATATTATATATACGTGTAACTATCTTTCTTTCTCCAGCAGTGACTTATACTGGTGCAATATTCTCTATCATAGTATATTTTTCAGGTGAGATTGAGTATAACATCACTTTAATCGTTCTCCCCGCCTTTGCTCATCATAAGTATATTATATTAAAATTATATTTTATATTGTGTATAATTTATATGTTAATAATTTTATTATATATTTATATATTTTATTCGAAATAAAGTATTGATCCATTTACCGAGATTGATAATATATATTTTTTTATTATAGTTTATTAATAATATTAGATTTATAGTACTACCGTCCCAGGTAAAGGGATAATTAATTAGGATTATTTATTTAAGTAAAGAGTAGTTGTCAAGGTGTTTTTTTGTACCGCGGATCATTACTGTTCAGATCATATCTTGTTGAATTATTACTGCTAGCGTTGTCATCAGTGTCCTATTTATTATATGTTTTTGTATATATGATAATTGTTTATTTATTTAAATAGGTATTATTAATATATATTAATATAAATATATATAATAATATATTATATTATTATTTATTATTATTATATATATATGTGGGGGGTTATTATTAATTATATAATTAAGTAATTTAAGTAATATAAATTAATGTAAGTATTAATGAATGCTTGTGAATATGATCTTAATCTATTAATATGCTGTGTTGTTCACTATTGTTCGTTTTTATTGATTTTTTTATTATTTTATATGAATATATATACTATTGAAACAGAGCCTGAGCGCTATTTATGTTCAAGTACTTTGTTATTTGTGTTATGTGTGATGTATCATGCCTTTTACCAGCAATTTCCCGTTATTCCATGATTATTTTTGTAGGCAGTGTGAATAAATTAAGTATTGACGGAATGCACTGCTCACATGACCGGTGTGGCTGCAAGCAAATATTTTGGCTTACTTATGTTAACTTGATATGGTGGAATATTAGATTCCTATGTGTGTGTGTTTATCTGTCAAAAAGGGCATTTAATCTTTTTTTCTTGGCGGCTCTGCTATGAAGACACTAGAAGGGAGTAGATACCGGATTAATCAAATAACGCCTTTGTTTAAAGAATAGTATCTATTCTTTCTTTTAATTAAGTGTTAATTTTTCTCAAATTTTTTTTACTCTCTTCTTTTATATCTCAGCACGTTTTTACTTAGATATAGTCCAGATACTCGATATTTATGTTGTTCTAACTTATTTCCCTACTGGATAGATATTATAGGATTGAACGCTGTGTGATATCCACCTACCCATAAATAAAGTAGGTTATTGTTACAGTAAATGTTAGTAGGTGAGATATTATATTATGATTATGGTATTATATATTATTTATATTATTATTTTTCTTTTTGGATGAAGAAATAGCTCAGGTATATGATTATATTTAGTGATTAGTACACTAACAGTACTTTTATTATATATTGTATGATTATTAATGGGAGGTGAAATACAGAAGGTCGGGCAATATTCGTTTCAATTTCAATAAAGAGTTCAGTTTTAGTACTTACTAAACGTTTGCTTCCATAAGGGAGAACTGAGTTACCAGAAACTCGAAAAAAGAGTAGTAATAACTCCAGTTAGGTTTCTGTTTATTTTTTTTACGGGACCCGTTTCTTGGGATAGGAAAATATAACGAAGCGCCGTTACGTTTGGGTCCCAGACCCCCCGGAGGGTGTTTTCCGTTTCATTCCTTCCGGGGTGCGTTACTTTTTAGCTTTCTGACTGATGAACAGTTCCAATGCACGTGCTACTCCTTTAAGAATTTATGTTTTGTTGTCAGTCATGCTTATGGAAAGAGTTTCATGAATTTATCATTATTTGATTAAACCAACCCGAACCATCACCGCTCCTCCCATGTACAGCAGCGCCTACCGCACTCAAGCTTAGTCCCTCTTTAACACCTCAATACACGATTATAAAGCCGCACCGACCGCCGGTGTCGTTTTTTGCCTTGTCCATTGTTCCAATTTTTACTTCAGCTCCCACGTGGAGGTGAGCATGCGGTCCGTTCAGCTTTTTCATCTCTAACATATACGAAATTAATTTAACAGTGTCAGAGTATTGTACATCAGCTCCGGGCTACCCGCTATCTAACATAAACTTCACGACCGGAGGACATGTCCGCCTCACACAACCAATGAAACCGTGTGAGGCTGCTTATGCTACGTTTACCTTTAAACATCTCTTACATCTCCTGCCACCCTGAGAATCCCCTTTATCAATCCTCTCAAACTCTCTTCTTATTCGTTCGCAGCACAACTACACAGATATTCATCGCCCACGCGCCAAAATAGGCAGTAGGGCGAGACCAGCACCTCATCACGTTCCGCCGAGTGCAGTCCCTCGGTAGACAGCCACGAATGGGCCCCTGTCAGGCCTGCTTACGCTCGTAACTCTCCTCTCTCTCATCAACCCCATCCATATGAACACCAGATTGTGATATATATATGAAGGCATAGCACATCCTGGCCGTCACCCGCTATTATATTATTATAAACTAGTAGTGGCAGCGTGTTCAGAGCTGCTCCTGTATTTAGTTGGGGTGTTTCTTTACAGCGAGCGCTAGGCTCACTTCATCATATCATCATTGTGTATATCGTCTTGCTAGTTAGCGTGAGTGTGGAAGGCGCGGGATGCTTTCGTATCCCCGCCCAAAGGCTTTACAACTGACGTCACTGCAGCTCGAACCACCCGCCCCCGAGTATGAGCCCCTAATTTCCATGTGAGAGGGCGAGAGTCATTTATCTGGCCTGTGTGTTTGGGCAGTTAGTGCGGCATAATGACCACCCTGACTAGACCTTCAGTTCTGTTGCAGCCCGCACGGGCAGGGGGGTATTTGGTCCGCCCTTTTTTGTGTTCCCCCCAGGGCTCTAGGGGGTTGTGTATTTTTGTTCTTCAGATTTTTCGATTACCGTTGTAGAAGTGTTCGATTGGTTCGATTATATCAGATGTAAGTAAGGGGATGGAATCGATGACCCCCGTCCCGACCTGACGATTCTGTGGTTGTTGTGGGCAGACGCTCCTCAACGTTGGCCGCAACGTGGCGACGCGTCGTCGGCGTGCTGATTCTGGGTTTTGTCTGGTGGTGCTTTTTCACCAGCGATTGCCTGCGACGCTCACAGGTTGGCGATCGTTCTCCCACCAGCGCCCCCTTCCTCCCGCGGTTATCAAAAAAAAATCAAGAACAGGGATTAAAGACAGCAGAGATGGGTGTTATAAGAATAATAAACTTCAAAATTACTGTCGGTCCTGTTATATGTTGCCCGCCTTTCCCGTTGCGCATTATTTTTCCAATGAGTCGTGTTATTTCCTCTCCCAAATTAGTACATGCCTTGACGGGTTATGATCGAAGAAGGGCCCCCGCTGCCCGCTTTCGGTTTTAGTGTTGTCTCTGTACCATGTGGTGATCTGTGCGTGTGTGGTAGCTTTCTGTGTGGGGGTGGGGTGTTACTTGTTGATATTGAGGGTATTTAAAGATTATAATACCCGTCCCCAAGACCCAATGCATCCGGACAACACTTCGGGTGGGGGTTTCGCGCTTGGCGTTGGTCCCTGCCGCAACTCCCCTGAATGCTTCTCATTTTTTGATACAAACTGGATTGGCCGTGTCTAAGGTTTGCGGTGTGGCCTCTATTTTTAATTTTTGTTAAGGAGACCGTCTTGTATTCTCTATCAGCGGTACATCCGTCTCGCTTGACTGAATTCAATTCAATGCAGCTTATGTCGTCGTGTCCTGGTGTTTTTCTGTTGTGTTCGCTCTAGCCGATGTGCTTGTGATTGCATTTGATTTCTCATCAAATATACCTTCCTCAGTCTCCACAGTCTGCCTAGCATGTGATAGTCGTTTACACCCTGCCCCTTCACTGGATTTTGTCGCGAGCGTATTGAATCTTGGCTTCTCATCCTTGACCTGTCATGTATTCTCTTGTTCATGTCCTTACAAAATGAGCTGGCATCCCCTCTTCAAAAATATCGCATTACCTAGTGCATTAAGGGCAGCCATGAACTCGAACTACGCTTTCACTATTACCTTGATCTTCAATTACTACAGACCGAATGTTAAGAGCATGCCAGATCGGCGCGAAGTGCCCTCCACACCTCTAGTATTAATACCACTTCACCAATTTAAGCTTTCAGCTTATTCGTGAAAGTTATTCATTCCATTTTTATCTATGTTGGAGAGATTTCCTCTTATTTTCCTATTACTCAATGTGTAGTGTATAGTGTATAGTGTTTCTTTAGCTATATGAAATAAGTTATATATTATTATTTGCAGAATAATACTATCATAGTGAAAGTAATATTGAGGTGTATCAATATATAGTTCCACTACATAATAAAAATATTAGTAATATATATTATTATCCTATCTATCCTCCTTCTAGTTTTCCGCAAGAGGAGATCTCCTGTAGATAAGACGGCGGTTGGTGGGTCAAATTGTGCTACACAGAGAGAGTCGAAAAACAGAAAAGTAACGGACTAAAATGTAACGGAGGGAAAAATAAGTAACCTATCCAGTAACGTTTACAGGAAAAGAAAACTGTTTAACGTATTTCCTGTAAACTCGCCAGTTAACACACCGCCACAAAAAAACGTAGTACACGATATTTAACGGAGTAAGCGGATTAACGAGAGTCGTGGCGCCCACCTCTGTATATTATCTATCGCTACATTATAATATAAAATAAGTTGTGTGTAATTTGATAGGGTAGGGTGGAAGCATATAGCTTATATATATCTTTTTGTACAGTAGTATATATTAACTATATCATAGCTATACTGCATGGTACGGCCTCCATAGCCCTACTGATATAATATTTATCACCCTAAAACTAGTATTAATTTTTATGTGTAGTATATATATTATATATATTAATCCGATACTCTGTAGGGGCCTTAAAGAATTGTGAAGAGTAGAGAAAGTGATAGTTTTGTGGTGTCAGCTGAGGGATTGGGTGTCAAGGTGTGTCGGTTGGATCTGGTATATGGTTCCAAGCTGCGGGACACAACGGGATTCGTGAGCAAGAGTGACACTTTCTGGATCCGAATCTAGTGCACAATTTATTATTGCACTGGAATCGAGTGATTGGTATTAGCGTGGGCGTATGCAGGGGGGGACGGGGGCAGCCTTGTCCCTGCTCTTACCAGCTCTTTTCTGCGACAATAAACCACATGAACTCTTACGTAACTGGTTTTTCCGAGGCTTTCGATTTTAAGGTATTTATGTAGTCAAGCATTAAAATTGAAAACACGATATACTCAGTCTGAAATTACATAAAGTTGTGCTCCAGCCACTCATCCCCAATCTCACTAACCGTTATTGGCACCCTCACGACGTAACTTACGAATTATTTTTTCTAAATGAGTTTTCGATGTTTTCGTTTCATATTTGAGCTGCAAGCTCATGCTTGCTGTAGGTTGGCTTTGCTTATATTTTGAAACGCTAGCCTGCACAAGGGCTTTGAAACTATCAGGATAGGCAGTTTGAGGGCTGCAAGAGAGCTAAAGTCAATTCATGGACGCGAACGTGTTGTTATTGCAGTCTGCATGACAGCGGCGGTCAAAGTTTTGTTCTATCTTCCATATTTGGCCAATAACAATGGCGAAAATATGCAAGTCCATCTCACGAACTAGGTGATAGGTTTAAGTTATGTTTCGATTCGTGAAATAGATATTCGACCGCGTGCTAATCGACGAATGTTCAAGCGTTCCGAAGTCTAACTGGAAGGTTATTTACATGTCTTACAGAGTTGCACATATTATAGAAAACCATATCAACGATTGTGTTTGATCAACTTCTCCAGGAGAAAACACGATTATGCTGGATCCCTAATCTACTGAACTTAGATCACTGGGGGCTATTGGCCGGTCCTGAGCTCACGCAATGGCAGGCGCAAAAGGAAACTGGTTCCCAAGTTCAAAATGGTAAGGAAACTGCCTTGCTGCTCCGACATACACACATGTTATATATATATATAATACATTACATAAATTGTATTTTTATATTTGGTGCAGTCATGTCTGAAGTCAGTCGGCTGAATGTAATCTAGTCGCACTAATGCCGACCCTCTATAAACATTACTTCCGCAATATTTCGAATATACTATTCCCATACACAAAAACTACAAACCTGGTTGTGGCAGAAACAGCGCACGAGGAGAATGAAAAATTACATTCCCTGAGATCTTGCCGTAAACTCTTTTTGAATACCAGGTTGGTACTCTAAGTAGAATCTGTACTCACGTAGCTCTGTCCTGCGGCGGTCTTTTCCAATTCGTTCCTAAACAAATATGACCCAAAACAACCGGGGTGATAGGGTTAGAGAAAAAAATTGTCAAAATGGAAGGCAACAAATCCCCAACAAGAAAAGACAGGATCCGCCGAGCTTTGTTATATGGCGTCCGTGCAACAAGCCACAATTCATTTTACTCGGTCTCCGACCTTTCTTTTCGCGAATAGTGCTGGCAATGTAGCTCATTTTTTGTTTTCTCACGTGTGGTATCAGTGTGGCGCCTTATATCCATACTTGCGACGTCAAGGCCTGTACAAAGTCACAATATTATACTTCACCCCCTCTTCATGCTGACGCTGGTTATAGTAGCCAACTTATCGCATTTGTCACACTAGAAAAGTGCAATATCCCAACTAACCCATCCAACGGCTAGGAGTCATCATTGCTTAAGAGCTTCTGTCCTCGACACTATCAGCTCAGAAACACGGATCTGTACTTGTAAGCTTATCTTACGAACCTGCAACTTATCATCCTCCTTTCCCTAGAGAACTCTCAGCACTATTGCAGAAAACGAACTGCGTCGCCAAGCCCATTTCATGTACTTTTTCCTTATCTCTGTCATGCCCCGCTTTATTTTATATAAGATAATTACCGACAAATGCATTTCCCAGGTAAACCACTAGGTCCTGCGTGAGAACAGTAATAAAATAGCATTATTCAATCTTTCTAGTTAGTTTTAATGATAATATGCTATTTCTGAACGAAATTATTTCATTTCGGCCCGTCCGGACGAACTAATCTTAGGGTGGCATCACTCCACAGGATGGCTAATGAGAAATAAAGTATAAAAGAGTGATATATAACATGAAAGTTGAAAGAACATATGGGGCTCAACATGAGCACCTTGTCGGATACTACCAAGTATGCCGAGGCCCTTTTTTCCGCAAGTCAAAAACGCTGGTCTGTTAATTGAACTGGTGTGCTATCCGGTGTTCCCAAAACAAGGTAGCGCGGGAAGGACACTTGAAAGTCTTTTCAGCACTCGCGAAGGGTAAAGACGTGTTCTAAGAAAAGTATATACCCGGACGCCAAAACTGAAACGCGGAGACGAGGTACAATTAAGTCGGCGTGAATTTCAGAGGTTAATATCTATTCACAAGTGTTATGAATATTTGTTTTTTAATTATAAATAAGGATAGGAAGGAGGAAGTTAGGAGGAACAACGCATCGTGAATGATGCGGAAAATATTGACACTGAAAACTCCCAAAAGCGCGTGACATGCGTAGCTTTAAAAGATCCATATTTAGTGCTACCATCTTCGTGATCTCTAGTTACTCCCCCGCCAACCCATATAAATATTTCTGGTATACGAATGTCTCTCTACAAATTAGTATTTTTTTTTTACTCACACTCACTCAATATAATAGGAAAATAATAATTTAACTACAATATAAGTTGTTCGTTTGTTTTAATTTTATTTTATTTATAAACAGTAGATAATCTTTTAATCAATAGCTCCATATTATTTTATTAGCCTTTGAAAAGATTAGGAAACTGTGATGTTTTTACTTTATTGTACTGGCTTATTTCAATTTTTTTTTCAGTGTGAGCAGAGGGAAATTACATAATGTCTCCACCCAGTAGGCTTCTTATGTGTTTTACTAAATTTATTATGCCTGGCGTATATCTACCATTACTGTCTTATCACAGCTATACAATTTACATACATTAATTATAAATATAAAATATATATTTTTATTTAAAAATAATTATTATATATAATAATTATTAAGAAATTTAATACTTATATAATATTATTTTAAATAATATATAATTTTTATGGTATATTATAATAATTAGTATCAGTCTTTATATGGTTCGGATTACAGTCTTCAGAAGAGTTTGATAATATCCTACCTTATTATTATATACTAGGCTCATCCCTCCTTGATTTATTTATTTATTTTGGTAGGTAGGTAAAAGTTGGGAGGTATTATAGAGAGGGAGATATTCCTCCTAACAGGCGCGGGCCATCCCCTTGTTTAGCATGAAAATATGAGATATGTTTTATACTTCATAATAGTATACTACCCTAACAAATAGGTAATTCCTCCACACACCACGTCTATTGACCGCGAAGTGCCACCGGTTTTTTCTCAAAAGTGGAAATGATATAAGATGGTATCGGTCTGAAACTCTGGAATATTTTTTCTTATGTCTACCAATAGTGTTATATGCTGCGATTGTTTCAATTATGTAGATTTACTTACGTGAAAATTTTCCGCTGTCTCTAGGTTGAGTTGGTTATAGGGGGTACCTTGCCGCCTCCCAGAGCTGAATGGAGGTCGAAAATATTTATTCGTCTAACGTGTTAATTTTTGATTGAATTTGAAGTTCGTATTTCTTCCCTTTTTTGATCGGTCTTACCGTATATTGTAAACTAGAGTTCGGTTAGGTAGACCTAGTATTATTTCCCATTTACGATGCGGAATTGACGTAATATTCTCTGATCGTAACAAATGAGAGTTATACTTACCCATTTGGTCGTATCCCCTTTTCCGTACGGGGAGACCGTAGCCCACTTAAAATAAATTTATAAATGTTAGATACGTTAAGAAGGTCTGAAATTTGGAAATAGCAGTGGGATAAAGGTGAAGTAAGTGAGATATTAGTTCGGGGGAGTTGAATCTGAAGATAAGTTGAGATAGTCAAACAAAGTCCACGCGCGTGTCCGGCTTGCCGGTGCAGCCGTTGGTTGGGAGTATGGGGTCAAAGTGGTGATGTTTGGTGGAGTAATAATATCAATATTAACCAGCGGTGGGACTTAATATGGTGATAGTATGAGTATGTAATGTACTAGGATGTTTTAGAGAGTCTCGGAGGGCATGATAAAAGGAGTAGTTTGAGGCATAACCCCAAAGGCTGATGCGGTTGTCAGTCAGTCACACCCAGGCAGACAGCCGCCGCTGTCGCGCCGTCGTTCCAGCAGGTGCCGCGCTTCGCGCCGTATTCAATCCCGGAGGTCGGGCGCGTTCGCGCTCGCCGGCGCGGTCCTAACTGCGAATAATTTTCGTGTGCGTCTGCGCACTTTACGTGCGCCCGTCAGTTTGGAAGCCGCATATTGCCTGATGGAGAATGAACACGGCTCGAAAGGGGTGCTGGTGATTTTTCTTTTAATTATAAATTTATAATGTTTTTTTAATGTTTTGAGCGTAATTTATACCAGAGTGAGAGGCGTTTTTGGTTGTTTCAATACAATTAATTTTTCAAATAAATATATATATAATTATTTTATTTTTTAATTTTAATTTTATTTTTGGTTTATACTATAAAAAATAATGTATTGCTTTTTCATGTTATAACGTAAAGAATTTCCATTATTCTGCAGCCTCAGAAACGCTTAAAATCAGTAAAATCAGTATAATAAATACAATACTATGCATTATTATTTTATCTAAACACCGTTTCCCGCATGGATGCAGAACGTATTGTAATTATTATTTTTGGGTCTATTTTGATTTTTCACAATTGGTACAAATCAATATTATTTTTTTAAATATGTTTTTGTATTAATATTTTATAATAACTTATAAAGTTACAATAATATTTTCATGCACATACTTCTAAATACTAATAACAGGGATTTCTAATTTACCCATCCTAATCCCTCATTCCTATTTCAACATTTAAAAAATATTGAATCTAATTATTAATTTTCGATTCTATTCCCCTTTTGATCGTTATTTAACCACTGACTAAGGTTTTATAGATTTCAATGTCAATATTTTTATATTAAAATTGTTGTGTTACTAGCCCCGGGAATTAACACCTATAAAGGGCAGGTAATTACATAAATTCTGAAACTGCACCACTCTCTCACCAACTCACCCTCACAAACTATACCCTTGCAGTATGTTAATCATTGATTATTGATCTTCATGCATGAAGTGACAAAACATTGAAAAACAGGAAAAAAGTATAAGGTAAAGATTATTTGTACTGACAACAAAAAATTATAATTACAGAAGAAAATATAATCTAGTGAATCAAAAATTACATTATTAATAGGTACTAACGCCCACACCATCTTAACTCACTTACACATACAGACTTAGAAGAATACTAATCATTGAAATCTATTGATATGTACTTATTAATCACTATAAATGATCTTAAAATTAGATAATGGTTTTTGAATTCAAATCCATAATTTTGTTTTTTAGTTACAATTAGTTATTTTTTTACTCAGATCCCTAAATAACAGTAAAATCAGTTTAAAAGATCCATTGATTTTAATAGGTTATTCTCTTCTTTCCCTCCTTTCCTGTCCCCTCTCCCATTCCACGGTTGGGCTCTACCCCTAGCCGCTGCAAAAAGTCCAGTCTTCATGACACCTGCCGGCAATGCCACACACTCTCAGGTTCATTTAGTTTGTTTCATATCTTTAAAAGCCTAAATTAATAACTTAAAAAAGCAAATTAATATCATAAAAGTGTTAAATTAATAAATTATTATCCGGCACTCCTGACTTACAATGTTCTTAGGAGTGATCAGGATTCTATCAGGTTGGCTAGCGAGAGAGAAAAAAGAAAAAGGCTTTTCTCTTGTTTATATACCGAGAATTACATTATAATATTATAAGGAAGTCGAGAGAGATATTTACGACTATTCTCTAAAACTCTGTTAAAATTCGATTGGTCCCACACCAAACGTCGTTTATCGCAAGAAAAGCTGCATTAACACAGATTCACGGAAATGATGTATCCATATTTCATGATGAGGGTTTTATTTGAACATTATAAACTTATCTATTTTTTATCAATCCATTAAAAAATGTGATTATTTTCCTTGTATGATTTGATGTATGAATTATCTAGATATGATGATATATGTCCGCCCGCGACAAGCCTCAGGACAATACTCTTCTCTCATTTCATTTGGTGAAACTGATCCCACACGTGATTTTTTTTTTATAACGGCAGGGATTACTGGGGTTCAGCCCCATCACATAATAGTATATTGTAAGGGATTGTGCCTTTATCACACCAGTAGTAAGGCTCTGTGCTTCGAGATACAAAAGGATAGGGATTAATGAGTCAGAGTCAAACTTGTTTGTGAGTTCTAACCTACAAATGTCCCTACTCAAACTAAAAGAGAGTATACTCTAAAAGATAATAAATTATCATAGAAGTTATACATCATATATCTATCACTAATACATTTAATCTACGGTTTATTATATTCTGATAGAGCTTTCATATCAATTAAGAATTTTACGTCAATAAAGAGTTGTATAACTATAAGAGCTTACATAAAGAATATCTATTTACTTAAAGACGTAGATTTAATAGAGACAGTAATTACACATACCTGATTAATGAGAAGTAAACTTATATCAGAAGATCAGAATATTAGATCCTAAATATTTTTCTTTTATGAGATAAATTATATTGAAAAAAAAACCTGTAAAATCACATTACACTAGAAAAAAACGATAATAAACTTGGATCTTTCCGCAGTACAGTTCCGACGTTTTTGGTTAGAAAAAGTAACCAGAGAACACATAGTTCTCTCACATCAACCTACAGAGAAATGTTCCGTGGTTTTTTATAACAGGGCTCAGAAATGGTTAAAGCTGCGTCGGTCGAAAAAACATACATATTAACACAACGCTCTGCTAGGGTAACGTAAAGAAAACTTAAAAAAATAAATAATTGAAGTCCTATAAGAAAGTTTGTGCGGAGGTGTAGTGTCACTTACCTTATTACATCCTCTTTGTTCGTTTATGTTTTGAGCCCCACCCTTTGATCATTCAAGTAGGCATTGCTCAATGATAGGAGCAGACACGAGAATGGGAATACTACCCATCCTACCAAGAATTCTCACGATTTTATTTGTAGGAAACGCTATGCACATAATATAACACATTGGGAAAACCCCCTCTACCTTGCGTAGCGATTTTACACCCAATACTGAATCACTACAACAAAGCAACAAAAAACAGTTCGAAACAACCATTAATCGAACACTAAAGGAGCATCAGAATGCGGTGTTAATGATACACTATTCAACTGCGTTGTTCAACAGCTAAGTAACCGATTGAGTTTATGATGAATCCTCATGTATTGAAAACAGATAAAAATAATGTTTAACGAGAGATAGAAACTTGCAATCAAATATTTGAGAAGCTTAGTGTTTTAACAATGTCATGAAAAATACGAATCCCTTATAAACAGATATTACATAAAAATTAGTTAAATTATAAAGTTTATTAAATCTACCTAAGTAGAGAATGAATTTCATCATTTAGCATAGTCTAAGATCCTAAGGGTGAGTGTGAGAAAAGAGAAAGAGTAATTTTATAAAACATGTACTAAGGTAAAGCATCTACCAATCATAATAGTTGACCATGGATATTTTATGTCTCTATATGATATTTTCATGATTACTAAATATACAACTCGCTAAACAACGCTACAAAATATCAATCACTATTGATATTGTAGGAGAAAACATATAGCTGGAATCAGAACTATGTTGAGAAACTTTAAGGCCATATCTACGATCTCAAATACAACAGCAGTGTATCTTGAGAAGCCTGTAGCAGATGTGTAACAGGATTCACCACATCGAGCCTTCTCAGAATACTATACTACGAGAACTTCAATAGACTCGGAGGAGCAAATTAGCGGATCTGGATTAATAATATGCCCCTGTCGTCCTAGACGACGCTCGATCCTCTGGTACTTCCAACTCTTTTGCAATCGGATAGACATTCAAGGTGGATAAGTTCTTCATATTATGTTCATGTGTAGGGCCAATTTTTAATATAATTTATTGTTTTCTTCGGCGAATAATGTATTGTTTGTTTTGTTTGTAGACGGTATCTGTGAATTTAAATTGATGTATATTACCACCTATGTTCCTCCTCTGTATATAATACGTTTGAGGATAGTGATATTGATAGTTAATATTATTTTGTATCTAAAACGACTATGTTCATATATACAGTTTGGACATTTTCATATTACTAGCTTTCAGTATAAATGAAATATACAATACTATGCAGCGTCATTGTGTATGATCGATGAGGCTGAGAGGAAGCGGGTCGATAATAGTTACTTTTGATGTGATAACCCACCCAAGAAAGAATATGGTGGTTTTTCAATGGAGTTTTAGCGTCAGGTAAATGAGTTCTATAATATTTAGATGAGAGAAAAGAAATATAGAAAAAATAATTTAAGGACACTCCTAGGGAGTGCGGTGAATAATTAGAACCAATACATAACAGTATGGAAACCAATAATAAAACGAAAAAAAATTATATTCTCGATCTACGAACATATGCCTTCGCATTTTAGACAACGAGTGGCGATCATCTTAGACTAGTGAATTTTGATTGATTTAGATTATTAACAGCGATCACGCCAAGGGTTAAATACATATATATATCCTTATGTGAAGGGAGAATGTAATGTATAATATTCAGATGACTTTATTAAGTGTTTATAGGGTTTTTAAAATGAGAATAAGATGCAAAGCCTGTTGCTTATAGAGAGTATGTCAATGTATGAAATTAATAAATGAAGATTAGACAGATTAAGCATGATAGGAAAGAATAACAGGGGTGGTTTGGTATATTTACTCCCGAGTAATCGACCACTACGTGGTATCCGACCCACGAACACCATTCAGTCTGAATAAAGCCCCGCAATATTGTTGATATAGGTAACTATAAATGAAAGAATGCATAGATATTTTTATATCTAGAATAGCTATATTAAGTATATTATCGGAGATACTAAAGTTTCTTTGTGGGATTAGGTAGAACCTGTTTATTCTATGATCTATTAACAGACATACAATGCAGGGAATACGTTTAAGAATTACGCTCTACACAGGATGGTCAATGACATCAACCAGCTTGTACCCTATACTTCCATACGGAAAAAGATATAGAGTGTTTAACTATGTCGCGTGCTTAAAGCTTTCAGGCAGACCTTATGTCAGATGTTTTTCCAGGTATACTGATGAAAATGCTAAGAAAGGGAGGTTAGTATTAAGCTGGTTGTGTCGAGAGAAGTTTTAGAAGTTAGAATAGCTGTATCGAAGAGAACGGTAACGAGATGGGTCGACAACTAAGAATATCTAATATCTTGGAAGAGTAGATGGTGAATAATAATTACCAAACCGGCGGCACTGGCAGTGTCGTTATAGAAGCATCAGGAAATACATTAAAATAGTCGCGATTTGACCCAGAACTCAACGACGTCACTGACATAATAAGAATTATGAAATATTAAAGTAATACTATTATATAGGGTAAAAGTGTAAAAAGTCATAACAGTATTCTTATGACGTTGCGAAATATGGATTAGGTTATCTCTTTGTAATTGTTCAAGTTTAGTCTTGTTTATGATATTTTAACAGTATATAAGATGAAGAATGGTACCTTGATGCTAAAGATGATAAAAGGTTAAGATAAACATTTGAATTCAGCATTTTACAGTATCACAACATGGAGAAGAAGTGAAGATTTAAATTTCTAATATATTAATCACGGTTGTCCATTCAGTATTCTGTAGGTCTAATTGACTTATGTCCGTCGCTTGGTATTAATATAAAATTCTAGACTTATTAACTAAAGAGTGTATTGATAAGTCCCATAATAACATCGAAAACGAGACTGTATCGAAGTTGGGTTTAAATATTTGGTTAGAAATGATTTATTCTGGATGGCGTTGTATGATGAATAAGCGTCCTGATCTACAATAAGCGGGCTTTGTAATTATTTTAGTGAAGTGTTAAATAAGATTTAAAATAGTATTAAAATTACACAGATATGAGGGTATCGGATGTGAGCTGATTAGAATTTTTGTTTTCTTGAAATAGATTAAGTTTTAGTATAAACTTGTAGTGGTTCTATATTATAAGTTCTTACCGAGTGTTCGTATTTGATATATACTTAAATAGAGAGTCGTTATATTTATCAAGATTTAGGTTAATACTAGATTAACTAATATATCATTCAATGAAGGACCAACGAAGTGTTATTATGTAAAAACTTTGTTTATAAATCTCAAGCTCTAGTAATATATCCTAGAAAGAAAAGAAAGATTTATATTATGAATATCCACACTCATGACTGGGTGTCGAGTTATTATGTTAGTGTACTTTACGTGATGATATTCATTATGATGAATGTTACGTTATATCAAAAAGCGTCTTCTTCATAAGAAAGTTGTGATATTTAGTGATTATTCCAACACGAAGATGCGATCAGTATCAGTGAGGATACCCGACTTGAAGCAACAAGCATCACCCGATTTTGGAATCATATTACATTATAAGAGTAGATGACCCACTTCGACATACTAAAGAAATTATTACTATTGGTTATCCTTACGGTGTGTTAGCGGGGTGGTTTACACTTGGTACAGTTGTATGACCGACTCATTTTGGAAAATAAGGCTCATAGTATATTATCTAGTAAGTAATTAGTGAATTATATTTTTCTATTAAGGAGTGATGATGAGTTTTCACCTAGGTGTACACTAATATTATGTTTATAAACGTAGAGTTGTATTAAAGAGATGATCTGGAAGGGATCCTTTACCCAACTACTGACGTATGGTATTCTATTTGCTGTTGTGTATTAGGTGCATAGGAAACGGATAGCCACAGCTCCGATAGTGTCAAGCAGCAGTCTTCCAACTCCCCTAAATTAAGTTTTGCTATGTGTAGCCAAGACATCTACCACTAGCGAGGCATCTCATTCAGAGACGATTCATTTCTATTTACGCTACGTTCTCTGTGCGGCCTCTATGGATCTACCTGGCTAATAATCTCAGACTGATGGATCAACCCAATTATTGAACATTACACGAATGAACTTCTTTTGAGGGAAGAAAATGTAAAATGAGATAGAGAAAAACTTGCTGTGAACGCTCTGTTGAGAATATATCAGAGTCCCCCTGCTGAGCGCATTTATAAATACATTCTTAGAAGGAGACGTATAGATATAGCATTAAAAAGTGTATTTAAAATTAACGCTAATTAGCAGACATTATCGAACAATAAATATTAACATTTTCATTGAGAAATGTATTTCAATAATGATTATCGATAGTTCGACGCCGATATGTTGGACATCATCAGTACACGAGCTCTACATTCATATAAAATTGAAACAAGTCAGCATTATGTAAAGGTATTGGTGTTTCATATGATATAATAAAATTACTTGATCATGTCACGGTGTTATGGTCACTCTAGAATATGCTCAACGTCATTGAAGCCCTCGACATACGAGTAGAAGGTTATTCGATGTTTTTCTCATTCTTCAGTGTGTATCTTCTTGGGTTGTTAAATGTGTAATATTTAATCGCCACCATGGCAGTGTACCTCTAAATAATTTTATTCCCGCATATAGACGTATATTCTAACCCACCAAACTAATAAATAGACAACTAATAATCTGAGCTTTTGTTTATTGGTATATCGATGGAAGCAGGTATTTGTTCCTTAAAAAAATGACAGCTTATCGGGCCGAGAATCCTTCATATAACATTTTGATATGGCCTCATTGTCCTTTCTAAAGCTATCTTTTACAATTATAACAGGTATCAGTGTCCCTTTATGTACAGGTAATTATGACACTATCGATAGGTTATGTAGGTGTTGAATATCTTAACGTACCATCTTTGTCTAGAGAGTAGAGGTTGGCAATTTCACATAAAGGTAATAAGAGGTATACTATTTTACTTTTCCTAATGTATACCCACTTACATATCCTGTTGAAAGTAAGACCCAAGCTGTAGGTTTCGATAATTCTGGTATTTATATTTTATAGAGACAGCGTGGAAGAGACTTAACGTTGAGTCCATAGCCGATTTCACTCTGGGGAAGTGGGGGAGCAAAGTACAGTTGTGGAATTACACATTAGATATGAATCCGAGAGAGTATAATAAAATGTCGGAGCCACAGCAGCAAACGAGTCCTTCAGAGGTTGACAAGATAGCAGAGGGGATAAGTGGGAGTTTAGCGCTGGATCTCCCTTTTTGCATTTCGTTTTGTTCCACAAATTCCCTGCCTCTAGCATAAGCGCCTTTGGTTTAGAGATCAGGGAGGAAAATAACCTCGCTTATAAAAAAGGCTAGGATTTTATATGGTATCAGATATCTTTCCAGGATATTATGGGCGTATCGACCCTGTCTGAACATGCCCTGTAGACACCACCGCTCTCTGGACTTACACAAACACTTAGATACACCTCGTCTACAGCGACGATAATATCATAACGCTTCGACAAGCGAGACAAATGCGTGCTGTTATTTTAAGACTGTGGTTTATAGTGTTGCTTTGTCGCAGATAAAACCTATAGAATGACGGAAACCAGACACGCGACACTTAAAGAAATATATTGTATTGATGACTCGTTTGTGCCCGCTTTAATCTAACGATGATTAATTTGGTAATTTTTACATAAGTGAATGTCGTACCTACTTTCTCGTTTACACTGTAGCGTGATTTTACCAAAATGCCTCTCCTACTATTATATAATCCCGGCTCACTGCCGTGTGATGGAATTGAATATTTCGGAGCAAGATGGCATTTTCTCCATTCCTTTGCAACAGTCCGATCTGACTACGCACGTGAATTTGTATCCTACTCAGTCTGAACCCTCTATTGATCAGTGTGAGTGATATCTTTATATAGTATTGGCACATTCCGTTGACAATTCGCACTTCATCGAACTAAGCCCGGAACGATGTGATCTCGATATTACTATATCGTTGTGGCACTTTTTTGTCTGCGGAGGGGTATTCTTGACCCTCCGCCATGTGTGTTTTTATTCGTGGTGAAGCTCTAAGTGAGAGTAAAATAATCGAAGTCATCCCAGATCTACAGGTGAACCGGTGTCAGCGAACTTAGTATTTTTTTCTCCGCCCCCGCAGCACAAGATTTCCTGTATAGCGTGTTTTGTAATCATAGCTTGAGGGTGTGTTTTTGAAAATGACAAACAACTCTCTAAGGTTAGCTATCAGCTGGCCAAGTGAGCTCCTCTTATCATATCCGATACAATTGTTGTTGAAACTTTGACTTAAACATTATTCTCAAGATAGCGGAAGTTGTATGTCTACCTGGCTAATCAGTCTGATGTAGGATAAATGAACAGATTTCCCCTACGATGACTCAACAATTAGAACTTACGTTTGCTGCTAGAGTCTATGAATACAAACTTGAGTTGAAGTGATATCGGACTAGTAACGAGTGATAATAATTTTTCTATTCAAGACAGACCCCTTACTTCTACATGCGAGTTTGGACACCCCGAATCTGGTTAACTTAGATCTATTATCTAGACTGAATTGATCATATTAAGAGTGTTAAAAAGGCGCTGTGTTTTTCTCATGCCACACTAGCATGCATAAACCAAAAGCCTACTTTTAAATATTGGGATTGCTTATCTTTATATATCCCCCCCCAAGCAAATAAACGATAGAAATTTCGACGCGATAAGGAAAAAACATATAGGAAGACTATGAGATGAATCGTTCTGTTTGAGAGACGCAGATACCAGAAATAGATTTACTCATTCAAGGAGAACCTCGCAGGCCTCCAAAATTTTTTAACTAACCTTGTCTCTCATGGATTATGGCGGAGGTATTAGCGAGTAGCCACATAACATCAGTCATGGGTAGCCTTACCTGCAGAAGGGTATAATTAGGAAGTGTAAGAACACGATGCTTAAGTACTGGAAGACTAAATGTGATAAGTCTGCCTTAAACTCGTTCACCCCCACTTCCCGGAACTTATTTAAGTATTCAGTTACATCGTGAACCGGTCAAGCCATGTACGGTTCGTATTTATGAGATGATATTATGTATGATCACTATTCTTAATGGTTCGCGTCCTTTTACGATTTATTTGCCTTACAACTGAGTTTAAATTTTTCATTGCAGAGCGAACGGTATACGTGGCGCCTCTCCGCAGTCGCTCCACACGACATGCCCTGAAAACAGTACACTTATATAGCAGTCGATCTCTAAACGGATGCATAGGATCTTTTCAGAAGCTTGTAGAATATGAGGCTTTGTATCATCTCATTCCGAACAAAGGACACACTCAAAGGTGTGGGAGGTCTCGAGAAGTTTAGGACAGTAATGGTCTTTACATCCTCCAGAGTGCTCATTCTGCAGTTTGAGACATGCTCTCAAATCATTCGGAGGATGTGAACCAGAGTACGAAATATTAGTCTGAATTATTAATGATGAACTGAAAAAGAAATATTGAAAGGTGCGCGCTTCTGGAAACGCAGAAGAAGATTTTTAGGGGGTATTCCGCCCCTGTAAGTGAAACTACGACCGCTTCTCGTGAGAATTGGATAACCGAGTCTGTGCTTTGATCTCAACACTCTCCTCCTTAATGGGGTGAGTGTTGTCGAGCAATGGACAAATTGGTATAGAGCCGGATGTATAGTATATAAATATAAATAATAGATGTTGTAAATTATTTCCTTGACTCTCGTGCATATTAAATTTATTGTATAGAGATAATCATAATAAACTTAACAATCTTATTTAATATAATGAGTAATATATAACGGTTCAATAATGTTATAATGGACCTTCATGTGTTTCACACCTGTCACATTCAGTGTCTATATATGTAATGTCGGATTAGTACTGTAATTGTAATTTATATTATGTTATTTTATAATGAACTGGTGGTTATCTATTATAAAAAACTGTGTAAACTATTAATTTATGTTTGCTAAAAATTTTATTGTGAAGAGCGATTGTAGTAGATTGCATACTGATTGTTACTAGAAGCTTTAATAATAACTGTTTTTCATTGTCGCAGCTTTTATCCAAAGTATGAACTTATTTATAACGAATAATAAGATAAGTTGTAAGCTTAATCAATTGATATCATTAGATCATTAGATCTGAAAGATTTCATAGATTAGATCATTGAGAGAGCAAGGTGTAGAGAGGGGTGGTGGGTGAGGGCAAGTGAGATTTTTACTGATTATTAGTGCTGCTTTATAGGGTGTGTTAAATAACATACTATTTATGTATTTTTATGTTTAGGCATTGGGACCGATTCATTTTGATCAAAATGTGAGATTTCAACTAGATGAACAAAATTGGGGAATGTAATAGCAACATCAAAAATATGATAGGGTAGAGGGAGCTGGGGGAGGGTTAAGTTTGAATGTTTAGACTGATTGTAAATGGATTTGAGTGTTGGAAATGTGATCTAAATAGAACATAAAAGGGTCCTTTAAATTAAAACGAATGCTACTTTTGAGAATCAATAGAGGTAACAGAGTTATGGAGTGTCGGTATGTAAAGAGAGTCACGAGTTCGGTACTAGAAAAGGGTGGCAGTTATTGGTGTTGGGTTTTGACTTTAGTTGCTTGAAGAGATATAACATGTAAATTATAGAGGTATAGTAAAGAAAATAGGAAGCCCCCCCCTGGCCCCCCAGCCCGGTCGCTTTAATGTTAAGATTTCGTTCTTTCATCGAGCCTAGTAAATCTTGGAGTAAAAGCTAGTATAAAAGTACATATTTCTTAATGGTGAAATAAATTCTGCGAGTGAATTAGGAAAATTATATGAATGAAATTATTAGGTAGAATTAATTAAATTATTAAAATTAATCTGCATTAATTTGAGTTATATAATAATATTTAATTTTTAGATATATGGTTAATCTATACAAATTAGGAGACTTTCAACTCTAGAGTCGGATATCACTTGCCGATTTCGCGTCCCGGGTTCCGGCCCTTGCTGTATACTAGAAGAAGCTTCGTCTGAATCTCATTTAAGTGAAAGCCATCTTTAAATCACCCCATTGTCAGATGATCCCCTAAGAGATACCATACGCTAAAATATTTGACACGCTATAAATTTGTTTATTATTTATTTATCCACAAATTATCATGTCTCATCTTCTAGGTACCGCACCGTTTAACCCACCGACAAGAGAGTTTGCGCAGTATGACCAGTCTGTCAAGAATACTTCATCGAGGAGTTCAGCCACTTGCTTTATCCTGGTTACCGGAGTGAAACTCCATCGAATGGGGTTCTAAATTTCAGTCCTCCCTGAACTCAACGCAATCTTAATTTGTTTAAAGTTTATGTCTGGTGTAGAGAGATGCTGGCGAGTCCCCAAATTACAGAAGGGCTTAATTACGTTCAGGTGGGACCGCGTAGATTGCTCGCTACGACGAAGCATTAAATCAACGTACATGGGCTGAATACTTACTTGTGGCTAACGACTGAATAGTCCATGGAGCTAACATGAAACTTTGCGTCATCTTCGGAGGAAACAGTGCCAAAAGGGCGTATGAGCAGTCTTATATACGTTTTTCTCGTTTACGCTGGGTAGCTCGCCTGAACGGTGGAGTGTACGGTCCATACGCAGAACCCGATAGACCTTATTAATGTAATCAACTAGTATTCCGTAGACCCGCAGAGTATAGTTACATCGTAGTAAATACTTCAGATCAAAAATAACCACAAGATAAGAGCATTAATACATGGTAATATCTCCCACCTGCGTATCATTTTTCTGACCGAGATACCAGGTGTTCTTATATCTTTAATTGTTAAGAAAAAACGAGGTAGGCAAGGCGGCTCAAGTTGGTGGAAATACTACTGATAGGGTATATAAAACCTTAATATTGTGGTAAATAAGTAGATGAGGGTATAGACCCGAGTTTATAGTAGTTATCTTTTGAGAAGGAAAGTACCGAAGAGACGAGAATATACTGATTGAATAAGTCAAATTATGATTCTCACTATAAGTTATGTTATGAACCCGAGCAGTATAACTATAAAGAATAGAATCTGGCCTACTCACGGGAAGGTACACTATATATCGTATGGGTGGGTTTGGTTCGAAAGATCCATTGTTCTGAATGAAAGTATTTTTAGTAATCGATCAAAAGATTATTAATGCAGATTATAAAATGTATAAAGAACTGCAAAAATCGTCACCATTTGAGTTGCTCGCGCCAATGTAGATCATTGAGAATACTGGCACTATGTATACTCTCCAAGGGGGGATGCACGTAATCACCGTTTTGAGATGGGATGACTTAGTAATTTGAGAGTGGATAGCCAGGAATCGAGTACAAAGATTGGAAGGTGACCGAATCATGCACCAAACACCTAAGATATCACTATGGGGTAATTGAAAAGACAGATGAGAGAATGAAGAGTAGAATATACTGGTCTCTTAAAAGCGATATTGTAATGCTAAACTATTGGTGAAAATGAGATTACGAGAATGTGAGGTATTAGTAGATTGAACGTGATCTTACGAGGCACTTCCAGGAGTCTATGCCAAGAAGTATAGTTAGAGGCTTCTTGTATGAGTGAGAAACGGGTATGGGTTTTGCCCCACCTGAGAAATCGAGGTCGGGGTGTGGGTCTCTCGGTAGTGTACATTTCCAATGCCCGTCCGTAAAGTATATGTTGCGGAAAAAGATGAGAATCCGCATAAAAATCGCCTCGTAAACGCAGGTATAGTCTAACAATAAATGGGGTGTACAATATATGAATATGCCGAGGATCTTACTAGCTATCGGAAGTAGCGATCAAACTATATGGTTTTACTTTTATGGTTTCAGTGTCCAGGAACTTCGGAAGTGTTTCCAGAAGATTTGAATTTCTGGCTCATCGTGATCAAATGTTTTTCAGCCCGTTGTTGTTTGTTTCTAGGCCTGACTACTTACTTCGTTCACAGGTAGCTGAACCACATTCCGACAAGAGATCAATATTTAACAAATAAAGTAAATAAAAGTACCGAAGTTTTCACTCGACAACATTCATTTCGGATACCGTATAACCAGAATAGGTAAATCGGCCGGATTATAAACGACTGCAATTACTTTAATCACCACGTATTTAACCCCGGAGGGGATAATGAAGATATTTTTTCTCCGAACATATTGCAATGAAGTGGTGGTGTTTTTTTGTCTGTACTATTTATGTATTTTTTTAACTGTTAATATTTTAAAGAATTTGTTCTTTCTTATGGTCATGTTTGTGTAAATTGATTGTGAGGTATCATATGCTAGTGCAATATATGAATTTACTTTTTTTACCTAAAAGCAGCAAAATTCACGGGTATTCCCACATAGCACGTCAAAAGGGTCATAATATCAACCTAGCAAATCTAGTAGACTAGTATATCCTCAAATAGGAATCACTGTCGCGTAGTTATAGTTGAGTCTAGATGACTAAAAAGAGAATTAAATAAATAAAGCGCGCAGTAAATGTGAGGAATATAGTATGTAGCAACCAGCTATATGATTACGCTCACGCTTTATTGTATAGTATATAAATACTAACTTTGTTAATTTTATTACGCAAGTGGATTGGTTTATAGCTATACTATGCAATGTGATTATGTGAGTAGTTAGTATTTTATGTTAGTTGTTGAATACTATTACCGCCTAAAGGAGACGAATTATATTATATTGTTTATATATATCCAGTCAGTTACTATATAAGTATTATTAGTTACCCCTAGCAGTATAGATATGGTCAATGATAAGATTTATGGTTTTATAATATATATATGCCTACCTAAAATGATACCTTAAATAATGAGGAGTATGCACCACCTATTATGAATATTAGTGATTATGTACCTATAACTTATTAATGATGCTAACAATAAATAGAGTATAGACAAGACTCTACTGAGGATTAGAATATACTAAGGATCAGCCAATGCCCGGTGGATTATAATAATATATAAATAAGCGATATAATTTATCCTTGAGGAAGTCGTGCATAAGACCTGTGCCGGAGAAGAGAAAAGTAAAGGAGTGAAGGAAAGCGAATAGTATATTAGTTTAAATATAGAAGTATAGCTTAAGTATTCCATAAGTCAGTTAGACAGAAGCAGTAATATTTAATAGATGAATGTTAATGTTGTTGATGAATATTATTAAAGCTTTTGGGTGAATAAAAGTAATTATTAGATGTAATAATATATTATGATTAGTATATCATTCGTACACTGATCCTCGCGCAGGTGTAAAGTACTTATCGCCACTGGGTCGACTTGAGATTTACCGATAATTTATGGGCTTTGTTCTAATTAACCAGCGAGATAATAAGATAATATGAACATTGATAAATTGCGAGGATATATGAAGCAACCTGGAACATGTAGGCAAATTATAGCCAGCATCACACCCGATCTTGGTATACCTGAGAACACAGGAAGAATCTCAGTAGACCAGCAGCTATACCTGAGTGACGGTGAGCTATGAGTATCACCCTTCACAGCCTTATATGACCTGATCAGTATTAAATTGAGTTGATGAGTAATGATTGAGGGATATAGTATTGATCACTTGATAAAAGCTTATTAGGGTAGTGTATATTAAGTAGTATTTGCAGTTCTTTTTAGGTTTTAAGAATATTTAAAGTCATATGAATGGACTATACCCGTTTAGAATTGGTTGGCTAGTATATAAAGTGAAAATGATATAATAATATAACAGAAAATGATTGGGGTCCTTTTGTGAGGGAAAGAGACTATTAAACATTTTATATAGTAGACAATAACTAGGTGTGATACGTTGTGGTAGTAGATAAGAGGCTTTAGACTTTAGTAATATTTAATATGAAGATAACTTAAGGTAAGACCGAATGCATTCTAGCCCGCTCCGCTCCCCCAAGGAAAAAAAATTGAGCTCAGCGAAATAGATATCAGTAAATATTTTAATATGAGTGTTATCGTCGTAATGATGAACTTAGAAATGATATGTTAATCTATTCAATTTATATTTCTGTTCGTTCTTCAAGTTGGGATCGTATAACATGCAAATTTCATTGTAGGTCTTTATTACAAAGTATAATCAGAGTATTAGCGCGGGAGTATACTCCTGAGTCGATAGTGTATTATATATATGATAATACCCCCGATAACATGATATTTCATAAATATATTTTCAACTTTTATAACAAACGTTGATGATATATTATATATATTGTCTTATCATATTATTTAATTCTAACCTATATCCCTCTTCAGAAAAAATATAATCTACTACAAATGTTATACATATAATAATTTTAGTACTTTTATTTATTATGTGATCATGTCGGAAATTCTATCTATCCATGACCCGACTGTGTATAATATTGTAGTATTCCTATAGCTATTATTCCACGCCTCCTATATCTTATTAGTGCTTTAGATAAACTCAGAATAATGTATAGTAAACCCTCCTACTACTAATCCCTTGAAATAATATATAATATAGTAAGTGAATACCTACAATAGAAGATCTATTATGACCCATGAATGAAATGCTCCTTATCGGTTTTCGGATATATATTAAAGCGTCACAGTATAAGAGCTACGTCACAACAATTATAACCACACTGAGCCCGGAACCTCCCAATTAAATAAGTGTAACTTACAAATTGAAAGATAGTTCAATAATATTTTTGTGAGTGAATTAACTTAAAATGGAGCTTTGGAGTGTATTTGAGTTTTATCTTTAGAATATAATTACTAAGAAAAGATAGACTTAGTACGACACACACGAACTACAAACATTACTCAAAACATCAAAAAATAGAATATATATGAGTTTATTAATAATAAAACTATCTTACAAATTAAAAGTTTAGAATTGCATGACTCTAAGTATCTTTCTGGAAAGAAACACACTCAGTACGTCCTAGCCTAAATATTTCATAACAGTAAGTCGACTACCGAGAGTTGTCATAGGCTAAAATTAAGTTTATGAAGTTTATAAACTAAATGGTATTTACTTTGTAATCTTCGATTCTCAAGTATAATATTAGAATTAGTTAAGGTAGCTGTGGAGTACAAAATGCTTATAAATAATTTAATACTTGGGGAATATAAATACTATAAATATGATCGATATGGAAGCTTTGAGGCTATATAATTATATATATAGTAGTATATATATATAGTTAGTATATGTATTTATATATAAAAAAACCCATATTGAAATTTCATTAAAATGGAAACCGAAGACCGTATATATAAGTAGTATCATAGTATTACTATACTATTATAAATAAGTTTATTAAGATATAATGTTAGTTATTCTATAATATCCACACATAAGTCAGTGGTAGATATATAGACCCCTAGGTAAGTATATAATATACTTATATTATTATTATATTATAATTAAATAATTTAATATATTATATATATTATCGAGCATATATATAATTTATTTCAATATAAAAAAGGAGTTTTTTTGTTCCACCATATTTTTCGGATTATGTCTTTCAATAAATATTTATAAATGTTTTTGGTAAGAGATATATTTAGGTATGGTTATTGACCAATTCCTACCCGCAAAAGTATCAACAAAAAACCATTTCGAAATAAAATGTTTGCCAAATTTAAGCTGGATGGGTAACTGAGGATTCCAATTTCTCAACAGACTCTATAAAAAATTAGTGGCATTACACTATCACCATTGAGTCAGTACTAGCAATAAAAGATATTTATATAAAATGCCCCAATAATTTACCTATTTTAAAATGGGCTGAAGCCGGGACCCGCACTTTTTAAATGATGGGGCCGGACCGTGGGCGGGGCCGGAGCCCGGAGCCGGGGACCAGGAGCGTCGGAGAGGGCAAAAAAATGCCGGCCCCTCTGGCGGTCAACTGCATAGGTTAGAGATTATTAATGTTCGGACAGAGTTATGTAAGTATATTAGTTGGATTGGAGGTGGATGACTAATAGGCCTTGAGCCACGATTAATTAATAAGTTAAATGAACTCTGGTTGTGGTTTATCTTCTACCTATTTATCGTGATAGTTTCAAGGATTTTTTCGTTAAAGCCAGATGTAAGGGCGCTTTTGGTATAGATAAGAAGTTATGTTAAGGTCCTTTTGTTAGATAGTTCAATGTTAAAAAGTAGATATAGAGTACATCCTTAGATTTGTGATTAGAAAGTGTGGTAAAGAGTTATAAGGTATTTCTTGGGGTAGTTGGTTTAAGGTTTGAGTTTATGCATTGGATAGTAGCGGAAAATTCTTTAGTTACATGTTAACGATATTTTGCGCAGTCATGGTTATACCCGTTCAGGTTAAATAGGGTTAAACTTTGGATAAAAGAATGTTAGCCTTATTTGCTTTATATGTTATGGCATGCAGATTATTGATAAGTTTACCCTGCTGTATGGTGGGCTTTAGAGTATGTATTTTATTCGTAGTTCAGTATGTTAGATAGGATGAAGATGTTTCTGAAAAGATTTATGTTAAATAGATAGTAGACTCTAATTAGTAGAATGATATTAAGAACAGAGGGTAGAGAGTTAGAAATGCTTAATAGACATTGTTTTTGGTTGTATTCCTGATATGAAAATTAAGGACTCACAGTATTTAGCTTCCTCACTCTCGTGAACACAAGCTTCTCTTTGATAAGACATGCTGGCAGCCAATAAGTGTGAAGTGCCGCTCTGTGAAGCAAGGATCTAGCCGCCTAATTCAATCGTCTTAGTTTATTAAAAGTATATTATATGTCAGAGAGGAGTGCCTTTAGTGATATCTTTTGGATTGAATATATTGTAAATGTGTTGCGCACAAAGATGAGCCCGGGTGTATATGATTGTATTTAGAGTGGTTTGTCGCCGCGAGTTTCCAGTCTGACTATGCAAGATGCAGTGCCAAAATTTTGCCCAGTTAGGTTAACCACCATAAGTTTTCTTAATAAATACATATCTAAAATAAAAAGACTTGGTGCAAGTTTTGTGATTAAGCAGTCGAAGCTATTGCATTATTTAGAAATTTAATTATGAAAAAGAATACATTAAGTTAAATTTTTTGTGGATCGAAATCGGTAAATTTTGGTGATAGCATTGCTATCCCCATTTGCTTATAACGCAAATGTTTTTAATTATAACGCGTGTGAAAAGTTATCAGATTGGATAACCTAATAGTTGAAGTAACCGTAGAGATATGAATGATTTGAGAATGACAATGATATAAATGTTTGTTGTATATCTATTGTTATATTAATGCTAATAAGCTCGTGTCAAGTTACTAATAAAATATAGAAAATATAAACTTTTTTGTTCACTTTTTTTAACATAAATGATTAACTAAGCAAAGTATCTCTAATTATGATTTTAGATAATGTATGACGAGTTTGTGATACGATAGAATGGATTATATATTATTATTATTGATAGTTGCGTTGGCTTTAAAGTATAATAATAATGATATAGTAATAGTATAGTAGTATTGTTGTGATTATTGTTGATATATAATGAAAAGTATGATAAATTAAGTGATATCTACTCGTGGGGGGAGCTTGTGTGTATGTATATATATACGTATAAGTACGTATGTCTATATCATTTATATGTATGAGTGTATGATAATGATTTAATAGGTTGATAGGTAGAACATATAAGTCAGTAAATCAATGATCTACGGTGACGTGGGGACTAGAGGATTGGATATGGAGAGGGGAAGTGCAGATGGTATTGCTCTAAATGCACGTATTATTGCTGCTTTATTTACTTTATGAATATAAATAAAAAATTTATAATGAGGAGGAATTATATTGTGTTCATTTCATTCTTGGTTAAAGTAAAAATTTTACGTTTGTGTATAACTGTTTTATATGTATTGAAATATATTTATTTAGTAAACGTATTTGAGTGGAGATTGCTTAGATTAATCGTATTACGTTATTAGCATAGTTGATCCCCATGTGGGAACACGGTATAACATCCCATCTATTACAATGATAACTTTATTAATTTGTAGGTATGTGTATTAACATTTAAAATAATTTAAAAGTTGTAAATGATATATAAAATATTAGTATTTTGATATATAATATATAAAATAAAATGTTTTGGCCCATTTATTAGGTTACTAATTATATTTAGGTAGGACTATCATCCCTGATATTATTAAGTATTGATAGTATAGGTTAGTTATATTAGTATTATATATATATACCTAGAGAGACTATCATCACTATTATCACCCTGGTATTTCTATCCCTATTGCTAAATATAAATACTATATTATCACTACCCTCTCTATACAGTACTATATATATAATACAGGCTCTATTTTATTAACCGTAAATATCCTACTCATATCTTATACTTAGTATGTTGTCAGTCTTTGTTAAGATTGACTTATAGTTAAATTATAATTAGTGAGTATGGATAAAATTAAAAACAAAAAAATAATTTCTTCTTTTTACGTTTAATAGAAAAAATAATAAATATCGTAAGTTTATGTAAATATATTCTATTTCAGTCTTAGAAATGAAACTGTTAAGAGGTTATAATACTACAAAGGCTTAAGAGACAGAAATTTATACTTAAATACCGTTTAAATGTTCAGCGCACCGCTCCTTAGAAACCGGGGAGTAAAATATATTAAAAAGGTTTATGAAGTATTAAGAGAAAACCATATATTTTAAAGAAGACTAAAAAATAAATAACGAGTATAAGAGAATGAAGTATAATATATTAAAAAATATAAATATAAAATGATAATTTAAAAAAGAACATATAATATATAAGTTGAAATAAAAAGAAAACCGATGATATGGATCATAAATAATGGTGAGAATTAATAAAACGTTTTCAAGTCTTTATAGTGAAAGAATTTATTTAAAGTATTAAAAGATATGAAAACTGCGATACTTAAAGAAAAGTGAAATGTGCAAAATATTCAAATATGAAATTCGACAAAAATAAACACGTGCCTCTGGGGAGTTTAAAACGAAACATGCTTAAAATATTAAAAGGATGAATTTGTCAAATGCTGAATATTAATGTGAAATTTTCTTTTAGTTTCAAGATTAAACTAAAATATATTAAAAATATATTAGTACGACGCCAAGCTTAGCAGCCAATAAAAAAGAAAAATGAGATCTCTAGACAAGAATTAATAGGGCGGAGTTTATAAAATATAAGTTTTAGACTTAAAAAAAATATGAATTGTAAAAAATAATAGATTGACTCCAGATATAAGCAAACGGAAAAATGATAGAGCCAAAATGTTTGCACCACTATTAATTTAGGTAATCATGAAAATAAAAACTAATGAAAGTCGGATAAGAACATATGAGTTTAAAGAACACAGAGACGTTGTGGACTAATGTGTGAGATCGAGAGAAAAATGAAGTCATTTTGAGCACCCCGCACTTTAATATATAAATATCGGGTTATAGTCTTAGGTATCTTATTTGGAAGGTTAAAGTATTGTTAAAGTAAGTGTCATGAGGAGAGGAATGAGGATGAGCGACACGCATATATACTAAATTTAAAGTTAATAAAGGGTCAATATATGATATATTGAAGCACGATAATATTATAATAACGTAGTATTAATGAAAGTATATATATCACACTAAATGATAGAAGGAGTAGTATATATGTACCCCCCCTCATATACATCATCTATATATATACATTTATTATATGATATAAATTTATTATATATATATAGTAGTATTATATATAATATTATATATAACTATATATATATATTAATATTAATATATTATTCATCTAAAACAATAATTAATATTTTACAGTAATATTTATTTATTAATAATCAAATGCTTTATTATATCGGCATTGATAACGAAGTGACTTTAAGTAAGTGATAAGTAGATACTATAAACTCTCCTACCTCATCATATCTACAATACCCCCTATACCCTGGGGCCGATCTTAGATATTATAATAGATAGATTGTATAGATATGATAGAATAGATAGATAGATACGGATAATATCACCGCACTAGGAGAGTGGATATTTGTGACTAGACCTAGAGGTTAGTAAAGGAAAGAGAAGAGAGGAAAGAGGAAGAGAAGAGATAGAGAATGAGAGAAGAGAGAGGTGAGAGGAAGAGAGAGAGAGAGAGAGAGAGAGAGAAGACAGAGGAGAAACAGATGTAAAGGATAATAATACGAGAAATCTGGTTAGCTATTATAATGAAGCTGGAGTGGGCCGCGATATAACAGGTTAGAATTAGCTCATCTCGTTTTATATATTTAACACTAGGATTGGATGAAATCTGATAACAATTTTATTATAAATTATAAATATTATATTAGCGGGATATTCCATCACCCAAAGATCATGAATCTTAAAATTTTTCAACAGGAATATGGGGTCTTTTTGGGATTGCCAAAAACCTTTGCCAAAGAACCCCCATGTTTGTGGCATCCGGTCCCGCTATCTCAAGTTCGGTATTATCACTTTTGATTTCCAACAAGAATCATACATTCCTTTAAAATTTTGACTGTTATAGTTCGCTCAAGACTGGGGTTCCTTGGTGCTTTCTGAGAAAGGGAGGGAGAGAGACCTAAATTAAATTTCCCATATATCTCCTATAAATTGATATCTTCACACAGATCCATTTACTCGTATCTTAACATAATATATAGTTAGGAAATGGTTAAGCAAACCAAGTTAATTCGCAAAAGTTAGTTCTATAATTCTTTAATTCGATTATAAATCCATCTAAAGTATTAACGCTTTCAGTAAAAGATATGTAACTTGTCCATTTCTATCTGTTATTGAAAATTTCATAAAAATCGGGCGAACATTAAAAAAAAATTGGTTTTCGAAGCTGACAACTCTGACCCCTCTTCCAGATAATGTGAAAAAAGAAATCTACATATATATATTTGTATTTTTGGATATGGTTTGGAGGAACTAAGTATCCCTAAGCCTAAGATATTATCTAGTATACATGTACATGCTTAAAGTTATTTTTCGAAGTACAGCTACTCAAAATCGGTAATTCATATTGGGATCTGATGTCAAGAGGTTAGGTTTACATGAAAATGCTCTAAATCAAAGTTTTGTAACTCTACCAATTATACATACTTCGAAATATTCATAAAAACTGGATAAATTATAAAAATATAGAGCAAATTTTCAATTTTGACCATAATTTTAATTAAACATTGAACCTATCCCTAAAGTTAATCACATTTTTAATGTATTTTACATGAATATTTGTCCGTCACTATATATTGAATATTAATATTTAGTAAATTACATTGATTAAAGAAAAATCTCTTACATAATTATATGAAACGTATTACTGCAAACAAACTTAGAAAGGATATACAGATGCATAAATTTTGATATCTGATGCATTTGTAATTAAATAAAAATCACAAGCTTTGTTTAAAGGATCTCTTTTCAGTAAAAATAAAGAAAATTCTCACAATATTGCATTCACTAAATATATAAATATGGCTGTTTCTTAGTTATAAGCGAAATTAAAGTTTAGTGATTTTAAAGCTAATAATGGTTTATTCAGTATAAAACTAAATATTCAGATTTTTAAGAAAAAATATGCTCCATTCCTCATATGAAATTTCGTACTGAGGTCGGATATTGAAAACTGTATCCGATCTGAACCAGAGCTTTTTGAAATGGCAGGATGTTCGTCCAAAATCGGAAAAAATGTATTATTACATCACTTAACTTTCAAAATCTATTTTTATTCAAATATTTGGGCTTTAAAGTTTAACGGGTTTGAAATCGTCACAAAAGCAAGAATTTTTGTCATATGAGACGCTTCTTGTGTTTCTAACGTAACTTTTATGCTGAAATCAAATATGCAATCAGAATCTTTTTTTTCTTTTTGAAAAAGGAAATAAGGTGACGGAGACGTTTTTCATAAATAGTAGAAAAGTGTTGGAGATATGATAGAACTCTGTGGAACAAAATCATTTATAATTATATAAACTTACTAAATACTTTACCCTTCAAGTTGTTTCAAACAATGATTCTCCAAATTCTACTATGCAAATTCTTAGAACTTAGAAAACTATACTTTAATAATAATAATAATAATAATAATAATAATAATAATAATAATAATAATAATAATAATAATAATAATAATAATAATAATAATAATAATAATAATAATAATAAATGTTAAAAAATATGGTAATATATTGAAGAAAACCGAGCTTACAATCTTCTTGGTCATTATCTTGGTCAATTGTGGAAAACATTTGTAGGTGAGAGTGCCTCATACTGTCCCCTGCAGTGCCAGAATAGCCTGACACACGTAGCCTGTATTTGTCTTCGGGTCCAGCCACACTGTGAAAATTAATAGTGATTAAAGGTGATTAAGGATGAAGGTATATAATGATAATAATATAAAAAACAAACAAATATATACATATATATATTATAATATCCGATATATTATATATAAATATATATATATATATTTATATATATTTATCATAGCTTTAAGCCAATAACAATTAAGCAATAATGTATATACAAACAAAAAAAAAAAAAGCTGAATAAGAATTAATAATAATAATAATAATAATAATAATAATAATAATAATAATAATAATAATAATAATAATAATAATAATAATAATTAAAATAATTAGCTATTTAATTATCTTAATAATAATAATAATAATAAATAATAATATAATAATAATAAATCAATAATAATAATAATAATAATAATATAAATAATAATCATGAATAATAATATGAATAATAATATGAATAATAATATGAATAATAATACAATGAATAATAATTGATAATAATATGATAATAATATGAAATAGATAATAATAATAATAATATAATAATGATAATAATAAAATAATAAATAATATAATAATTAATAAAAATAATTGTGAACTTCCTCCTCCAACTGAAAATGTATCTTTGACATTATGTTTACTTTTTTTGGTGTATGTCTATGTAACGGTCTGCTGAAAGTGTTATTGTGTTTATAAATCTTAATATAAAAATTCGCAATTTCAGCTATCTTCATAAAGCAGAATCATTTATTGACAACAACTTAAAGCCAGATATTCAAAAACATTTAATAATGATATTAGTGCAAGAATGGAATGTTTTCAGAATGCTTGAATGTTTTGCAGGTATCCTTAATACAATAGTTAATTTGGAAATAATGTAAGATTTTTTATTGTATTTCAATATTTTACTTCCTTTAATTATTACTGATTTTTTTTAATATTTGTTCGTTATTTGTAAATAATGAATAATAATAACTTATAATGAATAATAATTTTTTATATTTTGTAATTTATTATTTGTAAATAATAATAATAATAATAATAATAATAATAATAATAATAATAATAATAATAATAATAATAATAATAATATTAAATTTTATTATAAATGGTTAATTTAATTGTGAAACTCTAAACTGAAAAAAAGTTCTTTTGTTAAATTTAAGTTTCCAAGAATAAAAGGGACAAACCCGACTTAAAAGGACAATTCGGAGAAATCTAGCAACCTAACTTTAGCAACCTAACTTTAGCAACCTAACTTTCTGGGGACGTTAATCTTCATATGATCCTAAATTTGTTAATTAACAACGATTTTTTTAAAACCTTTTTACAGTTTATTTCGAAGATCTCAATTGTATTAAAGGAATACAACGAATTGTGTTATTACTTTCGTCTAGAATCAGAAATGTATTAGTTTTAAATAATAATAATAATAATAATAATAATAATAATAATAATAATAATAATAATAATAATAATAATAATAATAATAATAATAATAATAATAATAATAATAATAATAATAATAATAATAATAATAATAATAATAATGTATTATTTTTTGTAAAAATTTTGTTACATTTGCAGATATTTACGAATTTAGACAAAAAAAAAAGTTGGGGATTTTAAATCAGAAAATTTAATGCATCTAAAAGGAACATAACAATTTTTTTTTAAATTTTCTTTTAATAATTAATTAAAGTAAAAGATTATTATTATTATTATTATTATTATTATTATTATTATTATTATTATTATTATTATTATTATTATTATTATTATTATTATTATTATTATTATTATTATTATTATTATTATTATTATTATTATTATTATTATTATTATTATTATTATTATTATTATTATTATATTAATTATTTTTATTATTTATTATTATTATTATTTATATTATTATTATTATTTTATTTTTTATTAATAATTTATTATTATTATTATTATTATTATTATTATTATTATTATTATTATTATTATTATTATTATTATTATTATTATTATTATTATTATTATTATTAGATTAGTATTATTATTATTATTAATTATTAATATTTATTATTATTATTATTATTATTATTATTATTATTATATTATTATTAATATTATTATTATTAATATTATATTATTAATGTATTTATTATTATTATTATTGCAATAGAAATTCCAAAGATAAGCTGCTTGAACGGTGGAACATGAACCATCTCCTCTTATTTTTTTTAACTTTTCTTTTACCTATAGTTTACTTTTGCCTTTATTTTTTTTTTTACTTTTTTTTTACTTTTTATCTCAATTTTTAATTTAAAAAAAATTTGTTTTATTTTTTATTAAATTTGTTTATTTTATATATTTTATTGATTTTTAATTTTTTATTTTATTATTTTTATTTTTCATTTTACATTGTACATTTTACATTTTACATTTTACTTTTTTATTTTTAAACTTTTACTTTTTACTTTTACTTTTTTTTACTTTTAAACTCTTGTAACCTTTTCCTTTTTTTTACTTTTTTATTTTCCCTTAATTTGTGTTTTTCATTTTTTGTTTTTGAACTTTTTTGGTACTTTTTACTTTTTACTTTTTACTTTTTAACTTTTTCTTACTTTTTACTTTTTACTTTTTTTACTTTTTTATTTTTTACTTTTAACTTTTTTTACTTTTTTACTTTTACTTTTTACTTTTTTTTACTTTCTTTACTTTTTTACTTTTTACTTTTTTTTACTTTTTTACTTTTTATTTTTTTTTATATTTTTACTTGTTTTTTTAGATCTAATTCTTGAAAGTCTCTTTCACAATTTTTGTACTTTTTTTCTTTTTTCTTTTTTTCTTTTTTTTTTTTACTTTTTTTACATTTTTACTTTTTAACTATTTTTACTTCTATATTGTTACTGATAATAAAAAAATATTAATATAATCATAATAATTTTCATATCATAAAAATAATAATCATAATAATAATAAAATAATATAAATAATAATAATAATAATAATAATAATAATAATAATAATAATAATAATAATAATAATAATAATAATAATAATAATATTAATAATAATAATAATAATAAATTATTTTTTGTAAAAATTTTGTTACATTTGCACAATGTAAGCTTAACTTTAGCAAAAAAAAAGTTGGGATTTTATATAATTAATAATTTAAATGCAGATAAAAGGAAAATAAATACTGCTAAATAATGTATAGGTATCAAGTGTTAATTATTATTATTGACTGGTAGATTCTATCTAGCAGTATAGTTTATAAGTGGGGAAGATATTATTATTATTATTTTTATATTATTTATTATTATTATTATTATTATTATTATATTATTGGTATTATTGTTATTATTATTATTATTATTTTCTAATACTCCGAACAGATAAACTTACGAAAAATAGTTGTAAGCCGCCCAGGCCGTATTCCCTTCCCAATCTTCAAGTTCTGCGCGGAGTTGATGAGCTCGTTCTTTCGTCAAAATATGAAGAATTTTCAAACCTGCGGTACAGGGGGGAGAACTTGTATGTCATATGGTATTTAATAATAATAATAATAATAATAATAATAATAATAATAATAATAATAATAATAATAATAATTATTAATTATAATTATAATTATAATTATAATGATAATAATAATTTAATATAATTATATTATAATTATATTATACATATATTGATATATATTATAATTATAATTATAATTATATATAATAATAATAATAATAATAATAATAATAATAATAATAATAATAATAATAATAATAATAATAATAATAATAATAATAATAATAATAATAATAATAATAATAATGTGGTTTAGATGATGAATTATCGAAAAGTAGTAAAATATTTAGATTTATAAATAAATAAATTATAAATATATTTGCTGCTAATGTTAGCCAAATTTTCAAAATTATAATAGACTTTAGACTTAGACTTTATTCAGAACCGCATGAAAAAATTTGAAAATTTACAGGTTCATTATACTATTATATAAGATAAAATGAAGATAATGTTAACATTTTGTCTGAATATTGTTTTCCATAATAAAATACGTAAGCGTCTCTTGAAAGTAAGCTTGTAATGTGAAGTTTTTATGTTTTGAGGTACCTTACTCCAAAACTTAACAAAATTTGATATAAAATTAGATTTGTTCACCAACACTCTGGAGAATGGAGAAAGGAACCCTTAAGTAGTGTTGTTTTGTAAAATATTCATGTGGCTATTCAAAATTATTTTGTAAATTACATAATAAACGTGTTTGTCCATTTTGGACATCAAACATAAATTCAACAAGCCTCAGCATATATTACTGTTTTAAATTCAAAATTTTGAGCACCGCATGCACATCCTCCACATTTACACCAATTGAATATTCCAAGTTCCTGCCCAGGTTATTAAAAGCAACTTGAAGAATTCTGCGACTATTAGTATTTGAGCCCCCCCCCCCCTAAGCAAGTATAAGCAAATTAATATGAAGATATATGTAAGGAAAAAATACAGCATTCGAAAATTTTTTAAAGGTAGAACTTCACGTAAAGAGTAAATAACACCCCCAGCTCCGGCCAATTTAGAAGCAACAAAGGAGATACACCCGTCAAAGAGAAAATTTGTAAATTCATATTCCTCCTTCATAGTTATTCCTATATACACTTTTATGATGGTATCTAACTATATTATAAAGTAAAAGCTTTAAAATCAAATCAAAATGTGTACAGCTCCAAACATAGCCAACATGATGTTGAAATTTAAACATACGCTTCTAAAATTTAAGTTTAACACAGCCAAATCATCAGTAGGACTAAGTTTCTTCAAATATTCATTTAATTCTGATATTTCAATATGTTTTGAACAGTAAGATAGATCCATAGATAGTAACTAATAATAATAATAATAATAATAATAATAATAATAATAATAATAATAATAATAATAATAATAATAATAATAATAATAATAATAATAATAATAATATATTAATAATATAAAATGTAATAATAATAATAATAATAATAATAATAATAATAATAATAATAATAATAATAATAATAATAATAATAATAATAATAATAATGTTATAAATTATGATGATTACTAATGATGATTAATAATTATTTTCTAAAGTTTTATTATTATTTTTATATTTTTTTTTGTAATTTTTATATTTTAATATTTTTATACTATTTTTTATCCTTTGTATTATTTTTATTTTTTTTTTTTTAAATATATTCATGCCTTTTTTCATTTATTTACTTATTTTTAATTTATTTTATTTTTTATTTATTTATTTATTTTTTATTTCATTTTTATTTTTGATCTACTTTTAATTTTTATATTTGTTATTTTTATTTTTGTTCAATTTTTAATATTTTAATTTTTTTTACTTTTATCTTTTATTTTTAATTTGTTTATGTAATATTTATTTTATTTTTAATTTTTGTATTTTTTTATTTTATTTTTGTTACATTTTTTTTTGTATTTTTTTTTAATTTTTTAATTTTTTATTTTTTCTTTTTTTGTATATTATTTCTTTTCCTATATTTTTATTTTATTTATTTTCATTTTTCATTTTTTATTATTTTATTTTAATTTTTATTTTTTATTTTTTATTTATATTTTTTATATTTTTAAATTTGTAATTTTTAATTTTTAATTATTTTTTATTTTATTTTTTTCCATTTGGTATTATTTTTATTTATAATTTTGGCACTTTTTTATTTTGCGTTTTGTATTTTGTATTTTAATTTTTGATTGCTATTTTTTTTACATTTTACTTTTTTTTTTTTTTTTATTTTTTACTTTTTATTTTGTTTTTACCTTTCTCTATATATATTTTACATTTTACCTTTTTGAGAAACTACCTTTTTTATTTTTTTGACTTTATATACTTTTTAATTTTTCTAATATTTATATATTTGTAATTTATATTTTATATTTTTTATTATTTTTAATATTTTAATTTATTCATATTTTCATTTTTCCATTTTTCATTTAATTTATTTAAATTTTAAAATCTTTTCATTTTCACTTTTTCCAATTTTAAATTTTACATTTCTTTACTTTTTTCATTTTACTTTTTTATAATCTTTTATAATTTTTTTTTTACTTTTTTTATTTTATTTTACTTTTTTTACCTTTTTTTATTTTTTTACTTTACTCTTTTTACTTATTTTGCTTTTACTTTTTTTACATTTTACTTTTTTTTACTTTTTTACTTTTACTTTTTTTACTGTTAATTTTTTTTTAGTATTTTACTTTTTTACATTTTTTTATTGTTTTAGCTTTTTTTTTAGCCTTTTTTTTTTCAGGTGTCTTAAATTTACTTTTCTTAATTTTTAACTTTTTTTGCTTTTTACTTTTTTTACCTTTCTTCCTTTTTTTAAACTTTTTCTTTCTTTTTTCATTTTATCTTACTTTTTACATTTTTACTTTTTTTACTTTTTACTTTTTTTACTTTTTGCTTTTTACTATTTTACTTTTTACTTTTCTTACTTTTATACTTTTTTTTTACTTTTACTTTTTAATTTTTACTTTTTAACTTTTTAACTTTTATTTTTTACTTTTTACTTTATAAACAAACTTTTTTTACTTTTTTACTTTTTTTACTTTAACTTTTTACTTTTTTACTTTTTACTTATTTTTACTTTTTATTTTTTTTTTACTTTTTTACTTTTACTTTTTACTTTTTGACCTTTTAATTTTTTTTACTTTACTTTTTTATTTTTTTACTTTTTTATTTTTTACTTTTTGCTTTTTTACTTTTCCTTTTTACGTTTTTTACTTTATACTTTTTTTACTTTTAACTTTTGACTTTTTTATTTTTTATTTTCCTACTTTTTACTTTTTTACTTTTTTACTTTTTTAATTTTTTACTTTACTTATTACTTTTTTTACTTTTTTACTATTTACTTTTTACTTTTTTATTTTTTACTTTTTACTTTTTTACTTTTACTTTTTACAAATTTTTACTTTGTACTTACTTTTTACTTTTTTAATTTTTTACTTTTTTTACTTTTTAACTTTTTTTTACTTTTTCCTATTACTTTTTTACTTTTTATTGCTGTTACTTTTTTACTTTTTACTTTTTTACTTTTTTACTTTTACTTTTTACTTTTTACTTTACTTTTTTTACTTTTTACTTTTTTACTTTTTTTACTTTTTACTTTAATTTGTTGTACTTTTCACTTTTTTACTTTTTTACTTTTTTTGCTTTTAACTTTTTACTTTAACTTTTTTATTCTTTACTTTTTTACTTTTTTTACTTTTTCTTTACTTTTTTTACTTTTTAACTTTCTAACTTTTTACTTTTTTACTTTTTACTTTTTACTAATTTTACTTTTTACTTTTTTTTACTTTTTACTTTTTATTTTTTACTTTTTTACTTTTTACTTGTTTTACTTTTTACTTTTTTTACTTTTTGGCTTTTTAATTTTTTTACTTTTTATTTTTACTTTTTTACTTTTTATTTGTTACTTTTATTTGTTTTACTTTTTACTTTTTTTACTTTTTTCTTTTTACTTTTTTACTTTTTACTTTTTTACTTTAACTTTTTTACTTTTTTATTTTTAATTATTTACTTTTTACTTTTTTACTTTACTTTTTACTTTTTTACTTCTTTTTACTATTTACTTTTTACTTTTTTATTTTTTACTTTTTACTTTTTTACTTTTACTTTTTACTTTTTTACTTTTTACTTTCCTACTTTTTACTTTTTTAGTTTACTTTTTACTTTTTTACTTTTACTTTTTACTTTTTTACTCCTAGTTTTTACCTTTTTTACTTTTTAATTTTTTTACTTTACTTTTACTTTTTTACTTTTTTACTTTTTTTTTACTTTTTTACTTTTTTTTTACTTTTTATTTTTTTACTTTTTTATTTTTACTTTTTTAACTTTTTTACTTTTTTTTTTTCATTTTTTTTTTTTACTGTTTTATTTTTTTACTTATATATATAGTATATATATATATATATATATATATATATATATATATATATATAATATATAGTATTATAACTATATATTTGAATGTCTAAAGATACATACTAGTAATATATATATATATATATATATATATTATTATATATATAATATATATTTCATTTTAACTTCACTTTCTCCGACTCTGCATCTATTCTGAATCACAATCGAATTAATAATAATAATGATTAAATAAATAACTAATTACTGTGTAAAGAGCACCTGTTGCCAACGTGTTTACATCATTAAAATAGTGAAATAATTTATTAGTTCATTTGAATAAATATATATATATATATATATATATATATATATATATATATATATATATAACATTATATATATATATATATATGATATAATATATAATCTATATAATAATATATAATATAATATATATATCTATATATATATATATATATATATATATATATATGCCTCGACTTACCGATCCAGTATTCCTGGTTGGGTCTCCGAACCCTTCTTCGTATTCTGCCCACGTTTTATTAAATGAAATGTGTTTTGGAGTTTTTCTTCTTGCCACAATCACAGTCCATCCTCCTCCTCGCGGTCTCATGATCACAAAGAGCCTCCCTGGCATCCAGACCAGGAGCTTGAATCCTGTAGACTCCACTTTCCATAAATCCAAGATCAAATGCGTCTCGGCAGTCTCTTGGCATTGGCGGGTATTCTAAGTAGATCTTTTTAGCATCTTGGCAGTCTCCAGGTGGGGATGGAAACAAAGATTCAATTCCTTTTCTTCTACTGGAATCTCTTCCAGTTTCTGGGCCTCTTGTAGGCTCAGGAGTTGCAAAATATCCGTAACCCTTTTCATGCTCGTCTACAGGTAATGAATAATTTCGGTAAGTTGGGTACGATCCAAATGTCTGCAGTGTTTCTTGAGTTTCCAAAGGATTGGTTGTACATCCTGGTAGATATTTCTCGTGTCCGAAGGGATCTCCTACGTATGTTTCTTCTGTTGTAAAAGTATCTTGTTCTCTTTCTGGTTGTTGTGACATATGTATCAAGTCCTTGATTCTCTCTTGATCTTTTTTAATAATCCCAAAATTAGTGTTTATCTTGAAAAGATGCATGCGGAGATCGTTCAGATAACACATAAATGTTTGATTAGTATTTTGAACGTTCTTTAAAATCATATTCCCCTTTTCCATTAATTCTTCCCTGGAATCATAAACGCTATTTCGGATAGCGTACATTTCGGCTTTTTGAGAACGCAGTTCATTCTTGATTTCTTCTCCCTGATCAGCCACTACTTTTAAACTTTTTTTGAGTCTTTTCTTGAACGTTTGAAATTCTCCAGTAAAACCTCCTGACCTTTGAGGAACTTTATAATCAGACGACTCTTTTATGAGCTCGTCTCTTAAATTTTTAATTTCGCAATTTATTTCATATTTCACAACTTCTAGTTTCGTTCTCATTTCCTTTCGAATATCGACCATTTCCCTCTTCAGTTCCCGAATTAAGTGATTGATGCTTTCAACCGGAGAAGTCGTGGGTGTGAATGTATTATACCGATAATTTCCATGTATAATTGTGATTCCGACAAGAGATACGTAGATTAACAACAAGTGTTTCAGCATTATAATCTACTTAATATACTGTAATAAAGAAATATTATCTGCATATGCTAATATTCTTAAAGAAATATTTAATAAGAAAATATAGAAATTTATTTAATAAAAAAATATCATCCTTTGAAAAAAAAATTTCATTATATTCACCAAATAACGAATAATGAAAATATTATTTCGGTGTGAAAGGCCTTTCTTCTATTTTGACGTGGTAAAGAAAAGCAAGAGGCGCAGAAGTCGATGAACTCCAGGGCTGAAGACGGGGAAAAGCTTTGAGTGGGAGAAGAGGGCGGGTGGGGGTGAATTTCTGAATAGTGGGGACAATCGATTTAGCTTAGCTCATTTCGACGTCTATAAAAGATGCTTCATATTAAAAGTAAGCTGACATTGACACTCCACTATTGCGTCTTTTTTTCGCGACTTTGTTGGTTTTTGCGCAGTATTTTTTTGCGTCTTTATTTTGCGCAGAATTTTCAACTTAATCGTAGAGTCATCTTTTTATTCTTATTTTTTTTAGGCATATTTATATTTTCCTTCTACAATATTTATTAACTACGATAAGTATTTGCAAAAAAAAACTTACAACTACGCAAATTGGAAGAATCTTTGGCCGTGATATTTGCTCTTGGGTTTTTATAATAAACTTTAAAAACACGAAACGACAATCTTATTATTACAAAATATATTTTTTAAAATATAAGAATAATGACATTTCTTTCTAAATAAACATTACTGATAATTAATGATATCTACAGCAAACTTCATATTATATTCATCACACCTACAGTAATAGTATTTATATTGTATATAATATCACAATGAAAGCACCAAGTATCGAAACAAAGGAATTGTTCATGCTGCTTCTGCTCCACGGTTTTTCCAGTCTGAAACTAGATTGCAAAAAAACGGATACCTCTCTTTGGGCCTAAATTGGAAAGGAAAGAGAATGAGTGAGAGAAAGAGAGTGTGAGTGGGAGAGTGAGTGAGAGAAAGAGTGTGAGTGGGAGAGAGAGAAATGTGAGTGGAGAGAGAGAGAGAGAGAGAGAGAGAGAGAGAGAGAGAGAGAGAGAGAGAGAGAGAGAGAAAAGGATTTTCGTGCAGAATTGCCAAATTTCGGCTACCCAAAATATTATTTTTTTCGGTTGAGCGAAGTGTACATCCTTGTGTTGCGATGGTAACGTTAATCATTTGTTTAGTCCTTAATTTTAAGTCGCAAAAAGCATATAAATTAATAATATTAACGGAGAAACTAATTCCATTATCCAATAGTATAATATAAAATATAATAATATATAATCCTATTTTCAGACGAGAACGAAGAGTATCAACATAATATTCTGCAAAAAGGAATACGGAAAAAAGATTTTAGGGCGGGAAAGAACGAAATAATATGGGCTTTATACTAAACAATATGAAACTTATACCAAACAATAGGGAATTTGGGTTCAATTTTCCATTGCAATATTGGGAATATGGCTTGAAATCAAATTTGCACGGTAACCATTAAACCTAACCTATTTATTCTAACTATATGAGAGCTTCCTTATTGGTTTCTTGTATATATATATATATATATATATATATATAATATATATAATATATGATAACAAATAACGAGAATATATTTATATAAATTATGCATACATGTTATATATATAATATTATATAAGAGAGATGAGAGGAGAGAGAGAGAGAGATATAGATGAGAGAGAGATAGATAGATAGTAGAGATAGATAGATATGAGATACTGATAGATAGCTAGATAGAAGAGATGAGAGATAGAGAGAAGAGAGAGATAGAAGATAGAGAGATAGAGAGAGAGAGGAGAGAGAGACGAGAGAGAGAGAGGAGAGAGGAGAGAAGAGAGAGAGAGCGAGAAGAGAGAGAGAGAGGAGAGAGAGAGAGAGAGAGAGAGCCAGAGAAGAGTGAGAGAGAGAAGAGGAGATAGATAGATAGATAATAGATAGATAGATAGATTAGATAGATAGATAGATAGATAGATAGATAGATAGATAGATAGATTAATCTGGTTTTGTGACGAACTATTATTGACGATTGTACAAATGTTTTTTTTTTTATTTATTTTTTATTATTATTCATTAGATAAGTAAAAGTCACAGCAGGGACTTGAATTTGATGAAGGGAAGTTTCGTAATTTGATTTATAAAAGGACTGCAATACTTTTCTTTCTTGAGGTACAAACTTTTTAACAAGAGAGAATAGAATTGGGGATTGTCTCTTTGACCCGATTTTCGCCTGCTATTTATTATTATTATTATTATTATTATTATTATTATTATTATTATTATTATTATTTATTTATTATTATTATTATTATTATTATTATTATTAATTATTATTATTATTATTATTTATTATTATTATTATTATTATAGCAGAAATAGCAGTAGTATTTAATTCTTCAGAAATAAGATATGGCGAATTTCAGGTTTTTGTTTTTTAATTTTTTTTTGTACAACCAATCCTTTGGAAACTCAAGAAACACTGCAGACATTTGGATCGTACCCAACTTACCGAAATTATTCATTCCCTGTAGACGAACAAGAAAAGGGTTACTGATATTTTCCAACTCCTGAGCCTACAAGAAGCCCAGAAACTGGAAGAGAATAAGGTAATAAAAGGAAAAAAAAAACAGTAAAAAAGTAAAAAAAAGTAAAAAGTAAAGTTAAATGTAAAATGTAAAATAAAAAATAAAAAATATAAGAAAAAATCGATAAAATATACAAAATAAACAAATTTAATAAAAAATAAAACAAAAAACAAAAAATTTAAAAATAAAAATTGAAATAAAAAGTAAAATAAAGTAAAAAGCCCAAAATAAAATAGTAAAATGGTAAAAAAGTAAAAGGGTAAAAAAAGTAAAAAAGTAAAAAAAAAAAAAAGTAGAGAGTAAAAAAAATAAAGTAAAAAAGGTTAAGTAAATTAAAGTCAAAAAGTAAAAAGTAAAATAAAAAAGTAAAAAATAAGAAAGTAAAAAGTGAAAAGTAAAAAACGTAGAAAAGTAAAAAGTAAAAGTAAAAAACTAAAAAGTAAAAATAAAAAAGTAAAAAATAAAAAATAAAAAGTAAATAGTAAAAAAAGTAAGAAAGTAAAAAGTAAAGTAAAAATATAAAAAAGTAAAAAGTTAAAAAGTAAAAAATAAAAGTAAAAACGTAAAAAAAGAAAAAAGTAAAAAAGTGAAAAGTAAAAAAAATAAAGTAAAACTAAAAAAGTAAATAAAATAAAAAGTAAAAAAATTAAAAAGTAAGAAAGTCAAAAGTGAAAAAAGTAATAAAATGTAAAATTCAGTAAAAAAGAATCAAAAGTAAAAAATAATAAAAGTAAAAAGTAAATAGAAATAAAAAAGAAAAAAAGTTAAGTAAAAATAAAAAGTAAAAGTAAAAAAGTAAAAAAGGTAAAAAGTAAAAAAAGTAAAAAAAGTAAAAAGGAAAAAAGTAAAAAGTAAAAGTAAAAAAAAAAAAAGAAAAAAGTAAAAAAGTAAAAAGTAAAAAATTAAAAAAAATAAAAAGTAAAAAAATAAAAAATTAAAAGGTAAAAGTAGAAAAAGTAAAATTAAAAAAGTAAAACAATAAAAAGTAAAAAAGTAAAAAGTAAAATATTTAACAAGTAAAAAGTAAAAGTAAAAAAATTAAAAAGTTAAAGGGTAAAAAAAGTAAAAAGAAAAAATTAAAAAAGTAAAAGTTAAAAAGTAAAAAAAGTAAAAAGTATAAAAAGTAAAAAAGTAAAAAAAGTAAAAAGTAAAAAATAAAAAAGTAAAACGGTAAAAAAGTAAAGTAAAAAAGTACAGAAAAGTAAAAAAGTAAATGTAGAAAAATAGAAAAAGTAAAGAGTAAAAAAGTAGAAACAGTAAAAAAATAAAAATAAAGTAAAAATGTAAAAAATATAAAAAAAAGTAAAAAGTAAAAAAAAGTAAGAAAAGTAAAATAAGTCAAAAAAAGTCAAAAAAGTAAAAAATTAAAAGGAAAAAAAGTAAAAAAGCAAAAAATGTAAAAAGTAAAATGTAAAATGTAAAATGTAAAATAAAAATCAATAAAATATATAAAATAAACAAATTTAATAAAAAATAAAAAATAAAACAAATAATTTTTAAAAAATTAAAAATTGAAAAAAAAAAAGAAAAGTAAAAAGTGAAAAAAGTAAAAAAAACGTAAAAAAGTAAAAAGTAAAAGTAAAAATAAAAAAGTAAAAAGTAAATAGTAAAAAAAGTAAAAAAAGTAAAAGTACAAGTAAAAAATAAAAAGTAAAGTAAAAAAGTAAAAGTAAAAAGGAAAAAGTAAAAGCAAAAAGTAAATGTTATTTTTTTATTTATTTTTAATTGTTAATTTCATTTTATTTTTTAATTTTTTAATTTATTTTTTAATTTTTTAGTTTATTTTATTATTTGTTTTTTATTTGATTTTATTTTTGTATTATTTTTTGTTTTTATTTTTTGTTTTCATTTTTTATTTTGTATTTTTGTATATTTTATTTTTGTATTTTTTTATGAATTTTTTATTTGTTTATTTTTTTCTTTATTTTATTTTTTTATTTTTTATTATTTTATTCTTTAATTTATTTATTACTTGATTTTTTGAATTTTTGAAATTTCGATGTTATTTTTAACTTGTTGATTTTATTGAATTTTTGAATTTTTTGACTTTCAAAATTTTTTAATTTCTTAATTTTATAATAAAATTTTTAATTTTTTTTGCTAATTTTTTATTTTTTAATTTATATTTTTTTCATTTTCTTTTTTTTGTATCCATTTTTTTTATTCGTTTTTTTTAATTCTTTTATTCTTGTTTTTTTATTTTGTATTATTTTTTTTTTTTGTTTATTTTAATTTTTAATTTTTAATTTTATTTTTAAATTTTATTTATTTTTTCATTTTTTTGTTAATTTTTTAATTTAATGTATTAATTTTATTTAATTTTTATTTTATTTTATTATAATTAAAAAATATTTTTTTAATTGTTTATAATTTTTTTATTATTTTTTTATTTTTTATTTTTTAGATTTTTTGTATTTGATTTTTATATTTATTATATTCTTTTAATGATTTTTTCCTTTTTTATTTTTAATTTTTTTATTTTTAATTTTTAAATTTTTTATTTTTAATTTTTTTATCTGATTAGTTTTTATTTTTTTATTATTTTATTTTTTATTTTTTATTTTTATTATTATTCTTTTTTTATTTTATTTTATTATTTTTTATAATTTTTTAAATATTTTTTAATTATTTTTTTATTATTTTTTATTATGACATTATATTAGAGATTTTACTTGCTTTTCACCAAACAAAATCTTGCCTAATCTAACCTGATATATAGAAAATTGGTTAATTAAAGTCCCTGACGGAAATATTAATAGGTAATAAATTAAAAAGTAAATATATGAAATAAACTAAAATGTTCCAGAAATAAATAAGTAGTTTCGATAAGTAGATACAATAAGAGATAAGCAGATACGATAAGATTATATAAGATAAGATAAGATTAGATTGGAAAATATTTATAAGATACTAAGAAGATTTGATAAAAAAATATGTTTGTATAAGTTCAAAATTATTTTCATGATTCAAAAGCAGAAACAATCTTTAATGTAAACATTTCTTAAATGTCAATTAAGATTTATACAACTTAAAATTGATTTCAAGGATGATGAGTTAGTTTAGAAAGGGGGAGGGAAGGGTCCAGATTTTAAGAGAAGGGTTAAGAGGTTCTTCAAATTTACATCTATCTTTCTTTTCATTATCATTAATATATAAATTTAAGAGGAACGTTTCTACCTCACAGTTTACTTACTTACTTTGTTTGTTTGCTTCCCATTGGTGAAGCTTTATAAGTAAAAGTATGATGTGTATCAAAGATTTAAAGTAGAGACTTCCTGCATTGCGACAGAAAAAGTTTTAATTAATATCAAAGCAGATGGGTTTCGCGTGCTCAACCAACGGTTTAAAACTTTGAACATTTTTTGTAATTTAATTTGTTTAACTCTTGTTAGAACAAGTTCCATTGATCCCTCATATAATAATAATAATAATAATAATAATAATAATAATAATAATAATAATAATAATAATAATAATAATAATAATAATAATAATAATAATAATAATAAAATACGAATTTCGAATAAAGAACAAAAAAATATTTACTGATTTATAGCTTAAAAAACTCTATCACTCGGTTATTTACCATCCTTTAATTAAAAAAAAAAGAAAAGAAAAGTCATTAATCATAATACTTAAATGGAGAAACTTAGAATGGGAAGAAATATTTTTCCTTTATAAGTTAATTAATGATAAATGCCCGGAAAATTATAAAATGTTTCCACAGACTTGATTGTTATGCTCATTCTTATCTGTTCGTGTTCATATATAATATATACTATATATATATATATATATATATATATATATATATAATATATATATATATATATATATATATATAAATCATATTATATATATAGTATATATTAATAATAATATATATATATAAGTAATATATTAATGGAAGAAATAAGATAGAGTTACGAATCAGAGAGCAGTATTCTCTGACATCACTACGCCCCCCCCCTTTTTGATTTTGGTTGTGTTATTTGTCGTTTTTTTTTTTTTTTGCTGTTTGTTTTTTTGTCATGCGCGAACACGCACACACACACCCCCCCACCCAACACACACACACACTACCACACACACCACACACAGCACACACACACGAAACTGTGAGATTTGGTAATGACGTCATATTTTGTTTAATGGTCGTTTGTTTGTTGTATGGTAAGTTTTGTTTGTTGTTTGTTGTTTTGATGATGCGCGTATAACATAATAATATATATATATATATAATATATATATATATATATATATTAATATATACTATATATATATATTATATATATATCTATATATATATGTGTGTGTGTGGTACGTAGGCAGGGGCTGGGGGGAAACTTTGCCCCCCTAATCTTGCCGAAGTAAAAAATGAACCTTTTATATGTTGGCCAGATGGCGTTTCTAGGATTTATTACTGGAAAACTGAAAGATTACATCAATCGATAGATTATGAAGTATTAATTACTAACGTATTAGTGTTTCGATTTTCATATTGCCTTGAAGTCAACTAGCTGTTGCTTTTATAACAGCTTACTTTCTTCTGACAGTTATTCTCCGCTAGAAATCACAGTATACTCTGGCAACCATCCGGTTGGAAACCTCAAAGTTTCAAACATGTATTTTTCATTGTATGCGACAGAGTCGGAGACTTTAATATTGTGTTCTACTTAGACTACTTACCACCAATCGCCGCCGAAGATGTTTTTAAGTGGCAATCTGCTTTATTGTAAATTGTAATTGTTTAATTAATTACAAGTTCAAAATATTTATAGTGTACACAGGGGTGATATATATATATATTATATTATTAAAATATTATATATATATATATATATATATATATATTTATATATAATAACTATACTATTCCTATATAATAATATATATATCTATTTTTATATTATAATTATATATATATATATATATATATATTAATATCTAATATATATATATATACTAACCTCGCTCGCCACTGGTGTTCTACTGATATAGCATACAAAAACGAAACTTATTCACAATATCAAAATTATACGGTGAAAAGTATATGTACCATAGATATGTTTTTATATACTATTTAAATAATTTTAAGCCAGAAGTAGTGGAAATTATTTATGTTATCAATAATAGCACCATATTCTTCGATTTGAAAAACAATTATAAGTCAAGATTTTCCTTTAACTTCCCAAGTGAGATATGTTGTATTTTCATGAATATCACATATTCATGAATCATGAGAATGCATCCACATCATGAGCAAAACTTACATTAGCACTTCATCATTTATATTCTACTATTTTTCTTTCCATATACTCAAAAACTTATTCCATTGGCATGTTTTGTAGGCTTTTGGGGTCCAGTCATACTCAGTATCCTCCTTAATACTCCTTGGATAATCCATTTCCGTACCAAAGGGACATGTTGTTGATGCAAATAGAATTTAGTTTCTAGGTGTTTTTATCACTCCATAAACGATACATTGACAGTGACATGGACATACGGAAATTTTTTGTCAAAAAATGTAGTTTTTTTTCTTTTTTTTCATTTTGGGACCCATTTTTACTTTTAATGAATATTTACTTATGTTTACTTTCGAATCATTTCCGTTTCAATATTACAAAATAAAATAAGTTAAGAAAAGATTTCAATATTTTTGAGTGTTCGTAAGAGATTATTATTAAGAGATACAGAACTTAAAAATATATTTATATTTACACTAAATGAGTAATAAAAAAGAACATTTCCTTTTGGGCGAAAGGGCCAAAATGGCTCTTTAAATAATAGTTCGCCATCAGCTAAACTGGAGACATCAATCTCCCAGGTTTTTTGCTGATTATTTAAGTTAGGCTAATGAACCTTTTTATGTTGCTCTTATCAAAGAACTTATTCTACTATGCATCGACAATGGTTGCTTTATTGTTCCAGTTTGGAGCTTTGTCAAGAGGTGTGACAATTAATTATGATTTAAAAGCACGTCTGTATTGTCTGCGAACAAAGCAGAAAGAATCGTTCTCGAAAGAACTTCAAATTTTTATAAGAGATTAAAAATAATCCTTCCTTCACAGGCCAAGTTCCGTTTGTAAATAATCTGAACTTGTTCTTGGATGAAAAATCATTTCATCCGGAGCAAAGATTGCTTATCAAGATGTAATTATTATAATTATGAGTAGTTAATCCCATCTTGCTGTTAAAGAATCATCATCTCACGAAATTATCCATAAGAGATGACTCACATCAGTGGCGAGTAGCGTGGCACATACAAGCCGACCTTACATATATTCGGCTCCAAGGCTTCTGGGTGACATCAGCGAGTACCTCCATCAAAATGTTTTGCAGGAATGCATAGTTCTGCAAAAAAGTTCAATAATTTTGCTTTTCGGTACCCGCCCTTCTTCACCAATTATTCAAAAAGACCAGGTGAAATTATTCAGGCCTTTTAAGCATGTAGGTGTTGACTACATCAAACATGGTGTGTCAAATCAAAGGAACTCTGGCTCAGCCCAAAAAATGTTCATACTCATTTACACCTGTCTAAATATTCGTTCGGTCTATTTAGACATATATGACATGTCATCTAAATCATTTATTCAATCGTTCCAAGGATTTGTTAATCGTTTCGAGTGCCTGACTGCGTCTATAGCGACAACGCGCGCTCCTTCAATCAAGGAACTTTCCTCGTGTCAGAAAATGGGAGTACAAGTTTTGTAAGAAAAACAATAAAATGCATAAGCGGATTCCTCTTTATAGCCCATGGGTAAGAAGCCAGTGGGAAGTTAATACGTGTGGTGAAGGATTGTCTATTTAAAACAATTGGACTTTCTTCGTTGAATTATCTCGACTTCTTTACGATATTGATATTGCTGACGCAATAAATTCTCGTCCGCTCACCTACACCTCCAGTACAAATGAAATATTACCTCTCACTCCCAACGATTCATCAAACCCTGTCAAAAACCTCTATGGCGTTACCCGAAGCTGGGTCAAATAATCAGTTCTGGACTCAACTTCGGCTCAGAAAGAGCTAGGAAGAGACCCAAATAATTCTTCAAGAAAAATTCGAAGAAATTTCCGTACCAAGGGGGTACAATGAGGACTTCACTAGTTCCCTTAGAGAGACTGGGAAGAAGATCTCTTCCCACAAGGTCAACTGGAATAATCTAGTCAAGAAGAATGGACGTGTGTTTTTATTCAAAAAGTCCAGCGAAAGAACGTCTTGACTGGCATGATGGGATAGTCCCGTACCAGATCTTATCATCGGCGATGACAATAAATCAGATGGTGTACGTCGGAATCCTGGGGGACAGTCAGCTTGTGTCTAGTCAAAATTTGTCATCCCTGGAGCTTTCTTTAACCACAGGTGGTTCCACACCTTCAATCGTCAAACACAGTCCCTTGTCCTTCCAGCAAATCCATCATAAATATTCCTGGAGGGGTGAGCCCCCCTTCTACGTCTGCGACGGATGCTGGGAGTTCGTCAACACGCAGCTGATAGAGATATTCAAAATAGTCGCCTAAGCTGCCAGAAAAAGTTGCAAGAAAAAAAATTTATGATGTATGATTCATCGGAAGAATCAGATTACATATTCTGCAGCCGTTTTCAAAAATATTCATTTCAGTAGGATACGTTCTGACTCTCCGTTAGAGGCCGGAAGCCCCCCCCCCACGGGAGGATTATAAAATTATAATCAAGAGTTGCCAGGAAAGAGGTTATTCTTGGAAACCTAAGGGTTGCCAAATGAAAAGAGTAGAAAGCGATTTTTCGGTATTTGAGATATTATTTGTTGTTAAGCCTTCGTGCTGTCAATCATCTTTCGTCTTTTGATTCGACCTGTGGAAGTTGATATTAAAAATATCGTTTGAATAGACTTTGAGCTGTTCAAATCTTTCGTTTTTGGCTTCGTTAAAAGCTTTAAGAGTGCAATACCCAAACTTCATTGTTGTCGTTTATTTATTTATGTTTATTATTGTAAATACGTTTTCTTTCAAAGTATATTATCAAATATTCGAAAATCGTGCTGAGCATATAAATATTCTGGAAAGCTTTAAACG
>JABUQX010040802.1:0-38165 GCA_015478945.1 Trachelipus rathkii
CGATACTCTTAACCCCTGAAAACGCATCGACCCCGACTCGACGCCCCATCCCTGATATAGCTATATATATATATATATATATACCAGTGATATATATATATATATATATATAATATATATATATATATATATCTATATATATATATATAATATATAATATATATATATATATATATTATATATATATATATATATATATAATAATTATCTATATATATATATAATATATAATATATTATATATAATATATATATATATATATAGTGCTGTACAAAAACAACAAAAAAAAACCAAGCCCATGTTACATAAAAACAACCCATTGCTGTATGGTAAATATAAGGTCTAGAGCGAAAAAATTTGGTGCACTATTAATCGCATCTAGTATGAGTGAAAAAAATTGTTAATAATGGTTCGAAGTCTATTTGAATTTTGGGAAATTTTTATCATTTTGGAAACATTTCACCACATTTTTCAGCGTTTTTGAGCATGACCATTTGAGACTTTTCCAACATCACTGCATTACAGAAATTTATAAAAATTAGTATGATATTGATTCATCCTGTTGAGCGCCCATCCTTGGATCTCATTCCACACCAAATTTCAGGAAATTTTATATAGCCCCTCCCCCCTCGGACATTGAAACTTAGCCTAAAAAAAACCCTACTTGGCATGAAAAAAAAAAAACATTCCAAATTAATTGAACATGTGCATTTATATATGCCTATCAACATGCTGTATGGTTGTTTTTTTTCCTTCTGTCAGTATGGGGTCCGAAACCCCCCCCCCCCTGAAAAAAATGTAACAAAAACACCCACTTGTACAAAAAAAAAAAATGTATATTTCTAACATTGTTGTATATATTTATAGACATAGTGGAACCGATATATATATACTATATTCTCTCTGATATGTTATATATATATATATATATATATATATATATATATATATACCATAAAACGGGGTAATTCGGTCCACATGGGGCTATTCGGACCACATGGGGCAATTCGGTCCAGTGGCTCAAAATAGCCTATACGATGTAAAATATATCTTTAAAGATGTAAAATAATGTGGTTTTATGTCTTAGGTATTAATTTTTTATGAAACCTTTAATTTAAGTCCATTAATTTTGTGATTTTTTTTTTCTTTTTTCTGAGCACTATAAAATCGGGTAAATTTAGGCTAATTGCTAAGAATCATAAACAGGTCAAAAATTGTACTAACATATTGTACCAAAGATATAGTTAACTTAATAAATAGTTCATACCTTAATGCAATCGTTGCAGTCATTCAGGCAAAGGTAAATATGTTTATTATAAAAATTGTAATCATGGGGCAATTTCGGTCCAGGTTTAAACTTTGCGTGGGCAATTCGGCTCCACATTGAAATCTTCATTAAATTAATTTTTTATACTCTTTTACAAAAAGATGTCCGAAATATAATGTTTAAAATAATTTTTACACTTTTACAGCAAGATAGGTAGGTAAAGTTTTTCCACATAGGCCTAATTAACTTGTACAATTTTTTTCAGCAAAATTTTTACGCAAAAGTAACACGGCAGGATACAAAGGGAAACTCTGATGATGATGTTGCCAGACCCTTAAGCAGTTTTCGTTCTTGCATTGGTTTTTACGAAACGTAATATGCCTAAAACGCTCGAGTTTGCATTCGCTTTTGTCAAACAGCGTTTGCATTCGTTTTTGTCAACAGCGCAAAATCGTACAGAAACGCTCACCAAACTAAAGAAATTTCCTTAATTCTGTGTAATATAAAATAAAAAAGAATTGCAACCTTAAAGAATTAATAACATTACAGTTCGTTTTTTGGTCAAACACGCCAATGTAAAAAAAATGCTCACCAAACGTAAAGAATTCCTTTAATTCTGTGTAATATAGAATACAAAAAATTAAGGAAATTCCTTACGTTGGTGAGCATTTTTTACAATTTTTGCGTTTGACAAAACGAACGCAAACTCGAACATTTTATTAGTTTTCCAAAACCCAATTTCTTAAAATAATATTGGTAATACCATTATGTTTTAAAAGAGAAACCTAAAACGCTTGAGCTTGCGTTCATTTTGTCAAAACAGCGTTTGCGTTTATTTTTGTCAAAACATCGCAAAATCGAAAAAAAACGCTCACCAAACGTAAAGAATTTCCTTAATTCTGTATATCAGAATAAAAAAGAATAGCAACCTTACAGAATTAAAGAAATTCCTATGTTAGGCGAGCCTTTTTTTTTACGATTTTGCAAGTTTGACAAAAAACGAACGCAAACTCGAACATTTTACGTTTTTTATTACGTTTTTGAACCACCCAATTTCTTAAAAATAATATTGTAATACCATTATGTTTAAAAATGAAAACTGACCTTATCATAGTTTATTAAATAAAAACTTTAATGAGATTCTTAGGGCATGTTGATAAATTGAAGTGGACGAAATTGCCCCGCCCCAAAATCGTGGGGCAATTCGGTCCACGTTACTTTTCGGCTTCTAACATTAATCCTATATTATATATACCAATACAATTATACTAATTCTACTCCCAAAGAATAACATTAACATATAAAAAAAAATTTTTCGAAAAAAAGAAAAAATAGTCTCCATAAACCTTAGCATTTTGAGTACCCCTGATTTTGGACCGAATTGCCCGTTTTTAACCGGTATATATATATAACTAAAAAAAAACTACATTTTAACGTGCTTTTATCCCTATAATGCAGGGGGTAACACGGGGGGACCAAAGGAAATCGAACTTTAAGGCCGGCTATCCTAAAACCAGCGCCCCAACGTGTTAGCAGTCAAGATTTTAATTCTTGCGCCCCAGGTAGATAAACCCAACTGCTACACGGAGGATATATATATATATATATATATATATATATATATAGTATATATATATAATATATATATATATATATATTATATATATATATATATATATATATATATATAACCGTAGACGGGGCAATCGGTCCAAATCAACGGGGGTCTCAAAGATGCAAGGTTTATGGAGACTTTGATTTTTTTTTTTTTTTTTCGAAAAATTAATTGTATGGTATGCTATATATATAATATAGGATTAATGTTAGAAGGCGATAAGTAACGTGGACCGAATTGCCCCAAACGATTTGGAGGGCGGGCAATTCGGTCACTTCAATTTTCCCATCCCTAAGAATCCTCATTGAAGTGATTGTTATTTAATAAACTATAAAGTCAGTTAATCCATTTTTAACATAATGGGTATGTACAATATTATTTTAAGAAACTGGGTTCGAAAACGTAATAAAATGGTTCGAGTTTGCGTTCGTTTTTGTCAAACTGCAAAATCGTAAAAAAAGGCTTGGCCTAAACGTAAGGAATTCCTTAATTCTGTAAGGTTGCTATTCTTTTTTTATTCTGTATTATATAACAGAATTAAGAAATTCTTTACGTTGGTGAGCGTTTTTTACGATTTTGCGATGTTTGACAAAAAATGAACGCAAACCTCTGTTAACAAAAATGAACGCAACTGCACGCTTTTAGGTCCTTTTTAAACATAAATGGATTACATTAATTATTTTAAGAAATTGGGTTTGAAACTAATAAAATGTTCGAGTTTGGGTGTTTTGTCAAACTTATTGCAAAAATCGTAAAAAAAATGCTCACACAAAACGTAAGGAATTTCCTTAATTTCGTATATTTCATATTACACAGAATTAAGGAAATTCTTTACGTTTGGTGAGCGTTTTTTTTTTTACGATTTTGCGCTGTTTGAACAAAAAGAACTGTAATGTAAAAAATTCTGTAAGGGTGCAATTCTTTTTTATTTTATATTAAACAGAAAGGAAATTCTTTACGTTTGTGAGCGTTCTTTTACGATGTTGCGCTGTTTGACAAATACGAACGCAAACGCTGTTTGTTTGATAAAAACGAATGCAAACTTGAGCGTTTTAGGCATATTACGTTCGTAAGAACCAATGCAAGAATGAAAATCTGCTTAAGGGTCTAGCAACATCATCAGCAGAGTATCCCTTGTATCCCTGCCGTGTTACTTTTGCGTAAGTGTGTGAACAATCTTGCTGAAAAAAATTGTACAAGTTAATTAGGCCTATGTTGAAAAACTTTACCTACCCATCTTGCTGTAAAGTGGTAAAAAAATTATTTTAAAACATTATATTCGGACATCTTTTTGTAAATAGAGTATTAAGAAATTTAATTTAATGAAGAATTCAATGTGGACCGAATTGCCCCAAGCAAATTTTTAAACCTACCGAATTGCCCCAAGTTACAATTTTTATAATAAAACATTATTTATTCTGCCGAATGACTCCCAACGATTGCATTAAGGTTATGAAATATTTTTAAGTACTATATCTTGGTACCAATATTGTAGTACAATTATTTTGACCTGAATGATTCTTAGCAATAAGCCTAAAATTTACCGATTTTATAGTTCAAAAGAAAAAAAAAAAATCACAATTAATGGACTTAATTAAAGGTTTCATAAAAAATTAATACCTAAGACATAAAAATACATTATTCTAAACATCGTTAAGATATATTTACATCGTATAGCTATTATTGAGCCACACTGGACCGAATTGCCCATGTGGTCGCGAATAGCCCCACGTGGACCGAATTACCCCATTCTCCCCGTTCTTACGTATATATATATATATATATATTATATATATATATAGTATATTATATATATATATTAATATATATATATATATATAATATATAATATATATATATATATATATGATATATATAGTTCTTTTCGGTTAAAGCCCCCACATCGATATATAGATTATTTTATTAAAATATCTATCCCTAATATTGTTTTTATTTAAATAAATGTAATAATTTTTTTTGTAAAAGTTTTCATTTTCATTTAATTTATTTTGCTATTTGAAATTTTTAAATTTTCTTTTAGAGAAACCCTGTTTTAATAAAAAATTTGAACTAAAATTACGCTCTTTCTTAAATTTTCATATTACAATTTTAGAACTTTAAAAGTACGTTTTTTCTTAAATTCAACATTGAATATTAAGGTTAGGTTAAAGGTTAAGTTAGTATGTTAACCCAACCTAAAACAAAAATTAAAAATAAATAACTGAAAATTATTGGGATTTACAAAATTTTCTGCATGATTCACATTTAAATGTTTACAATCCATGTTTTTAATTTTTGAAATGTCTTTGTAGGCTTCCCAGCAGTGAAAGAATGAATGCATAAAATTATTATTTCATTTTATTAAATTTGTTTGAAAAATAAAGAATTTTAAAATATTAAAATATAAAAAGACAAAAAAAAAAAAAAATGAAATGCAACTTCACATTTTTATAAAAAAAATTATATTTATTAAATAAAATAGGGATCGATAGTTTAATGAAATAATCGATATATCGATGTGGGGGCTTTAATGGAAAAGAACCTATAGCTATATATATATATATATAGGAAAGAAGGGTGGGGGTGTGGCGCTTTATATAAAGCAATATTCAATCTGTATTAATGACTGACTTTAAAACTAATCATGATATTGAATCGGTATGGGTAGATATCCTTATTCAATAAATCATATAGAATAGGGGCATTTATAGACCTCCTGGCCAGAGTACAGAGTCAAGAATTAGACTCAGAAATTGTAAAAAGAAATTGAGACAGCATGCCACAGTAAAGAAAAAGGTATAGTCATCTTGGGTGATTTTAATTTTCCTGGCATAAATTGGGATTCCTTGTCTAATACGGACCATAGTAGTTCAGTATTTTATAAATTGTATACTAGAAACTTTGAGCCAGAATGGTCCCATGAACCCACCAGACAGGAATGCACTATTAGACTTACCATATTAACTAACGATGAAGTATGGTGGGTGAGGTTAGAGTTGAGGAGAATTTAGGACTTAGTGACCATAATATAATTAGATTTAATAAGAATGTGGATATCTGGCCCAAAATTGCAAGTTAATAGGAAAAGACCATAAATTTCCAAAATAGTGATTTACGCAAATTACAAGAACATGCTTAGTATATGACTGGGATAAAGAGTTTAAAGACAAAAACTGTTTTATCATATGGGAACATTTTAAGCAAAATTTAATGAATATTCAGTCAGTTATGTTTTAATAAGTAAAACGCCATTGGTGGCGAAGAAGCAAACCCTTGTTTGGTTGAATAGAGTGATAAAAGAGAATAAAATTAATGAAAAGCGTAGATGTTTAAATTATTAAGGGTAGTAATAGGGAAGATGATTTAGAAAATTTAGAAAAATAAGAAACGAACTTAACCAGTCAATAAGGAAGGCAAAGAGAGAGGCAGAAATTAATTAGCAGAGGAATCAAATAAGAACCCGAAGAAGTTTTCTTTAGCTTTTATAAATTTATAAAGTAAGATAGGACAGATTAAAAAAAATTTAAAATTGATGAAATTTAGTGAGTTCAGATAGGAGTTGGTCACCATTTTCATGCTTATTTTGCTTCAGTGTTTTCAGAGGAAAGATTAGATAATAGTTTGGAGACTATTAGTTCTTGTATGCATGTAAACAAATAGACTTACAGAATTTGAATTTCGATCTAAAAGATATTAAACGTTTATTAGACCATATTGATCCAGGTAAACTGCAGGGCCTGGTGGGATATATGGTAGAATTCTGAAGAAGGGTAGTATCAGCATTGCAAAGGCACTGTATTTGATGTTTAATAACCGATCTATAACATTTGGTGAGGTAAACAGATGACTGGAAAACACATAATGTTGTGCCTAATTTATAAACAAGGTAGTAAGGAAATTTTGGGAATTAAGGCCAGTTAGCTTAACATCTCTGGTTGTAAAGGTTCTGGAAAAGTTTATGAAAGGTCATATAGAGAAATATTTAGAAGATAACAGGTATTGTATTGACTCCCAGCACGGTTCAGAAAGGGTAGGTCATGTCAGACAAACCTTTTAGAATTTACTGGAATACATTACTGACTGCATTGACAGAGGAGATCCAATTGATATTATTATATTTAGACTTTAGTACAGCTTTTGATAAGGTTCCCCACATAAGGCTGTGATGAAAAAAGTTATTGCAATGTGGTAAAGGTGGAGTGGTACATGGTTTGGATTAAAGAGTGGTTGCGAATAAGAAAACAGTGTGTACACTAAATGGCAATAAATCATCATGGGAAAAAGTGAAAGAGTGGTGTCCAACAGGGTTCAGTGCTGGGGCCACTTGTTCCCCATATATATAAATGATTTAGACCAGGGACTTAAATGCAAGGTTTCAAGTTTTCAGATGATACTAAAGTGGCCACCTCAGTTGGAAATAGTGAAGGACATAAAAGATTCAAAATGATCTTGATAACTTCTTGGGTGGGGCAGATAAGTGGCAAATGAATTTTAATAGTAAAAAGTGTAAGGTTCTTCACCAGGTTACTCAAATAAAAGTTTAAACTACGAATAATGAATGGGATGGCCTTGAGTCTGTGACCAGAGAAGATTTAGGTGTGATTGATAAGCAGTAATTTGAAAAGTAGTCTTAATCAAATGTTTTGGGAAGCAGAAAATAAAGCTAATAAGAACTGCTGGCATAAATACAATCGCAATGTTTGTTTACAAGAGCAGGAAGTTAAGTAAACTGTATAAAGCATGTTAGGCCCTAATGTCCTAATTGTGCACAAGTTTGGGCCCTTATTTTAAAGAAAGACATAGATATGCTAGAGAGAGTGCAACGTAGAGGCAACAAGGATGATTTCTGGTTTTGAGGGTAAGAGCTATGGGAGATGCTGAAGGAGTTGGGAATGTTTTCTGTAGAAAGGCGATTTCTCAGAGGGGACATGATACAAGTCTACAAAATATTTACCTTTATTGATAATGCGGAGACCAATAAATTCTTCATAGTAGAGCACGGACGGGAGACCAGAGGGCATAGTAAGAAAATTAAGAAGAAAGCATGCCATCTTGATATTAGAGAGTATTCCATCAGTAATGGGGTTATTAATTTTTTTTGGAATGGTTTCCCACAGGATAATGTTGAGTGTGACTCGATTGCAGCATTTAAGAAAGGATTGGACAGGTATATGGATGACTTGGGTATCATATAGAATATTTTGAATAAGTCAAATTGGGGGGTTTTTTAGGTTACAGTAGTTGTTTAATCGTAGATGGCATGTTGACGTAAACTTAGTTAATGCATGTGATGTTGGGTATCATATATTTATCATATATATACCGTAATATATACCGTATATATATATATATATATATTATATATATTATATATATTATATATATATATATATTATATATATATATATATATATATATATATATATATAATATATATAATAATACAGAAAGACTAGTATTATGAAGGCTATCAGATGATATATCTTATAAGTAGTAATTTGAAAGTAGCTAATGAGTGTTTGGAAGCTAGTAATAACGCAAATAAGATGCTGGGCATAATAATCGCAATGTTGTTTACAAGAGCAAGAAAGTTATAAGTAAACTGTATTATAGCTATGTTAGGCCAGTAAATTAGAGTATTGTGCACAAGTTTGGGCCCCTTAAATTTAAGAAAGACTTAGATATGCCTCGAGAGAGTGCAACGTAGAGCAACAAGGATGATTTCTGGTTTTGAGGGGTAAGAGCTAATGAGGAACGGCCTGAAGGAGTTAGGAAATGTTTTTCTGTAGAAAAGGCGATTTCTCAGAGGGGCATGATACAAGTCAACAAAATATTTAACATCTAAAATGATACTACAAAGATCATAAATGTTTTTCATAAGTAGAAAAGGAAGTGACCAGGGGGGCATAAAAAAGAAAATTAAAAGAAAAGCATGCCAATTCTTGATAAGAATCAATGCTTCAATAATAGGTTGTTAAATTTTTGGAAATGGTCTGCAGAGAGGTTGTTGAGTGTGACTCGATTGCAATATTTAAGAAAGGGTTAGATTAGTTTATGGATGGGTTGGGTATGATAAAATATATTGACGAAGCCAAATTGGCGGGTTTTTGGGTTATAGTAGTTGTTAATGTTAGATGGCATGTGTGACCGTAACTTAGTTATTAACTGCATGTGATGGTTTGGGTATCATAATATTTATATATATATATATATATATATATATATATATAATATATATATATATATTATATATAATATATATATATATAAATATATATAATATCTATATATATATATATATATATATTCTTATATATATATATACAATTAGTTTTTATGCCAAATTGGTGGATTTGTAGTTACAACAATTTGACAAGCCCTAGGGTGCTTTTGTGGCTTTGCATGAGCATGTTTGGGTAGTGGGTTGACTGGGACAGTCTCAGATAGGCCCATGTGGCTTCTTACTGTCTCTATATTCTTAATGTCTTAATAATAATATATATAATATATATATATATATATATATATATATATATATATATATATATATATATATTATATATATATATTATATATATATATATATATATATATATATTATATATATATGTATCATCGGTATATAATATACTATATAGTATCAATCACATTTCGTATGTGCTAGAAGTGACGTCACACGTCGCCGCTCCGCATGTATAATTTTCTAGCACTTCCTAGGCATTGCAATCCTACATCATAAGATACTGAGTCAGGTGTCTAACCTATGTTTTAAGGTATAGGGAGTTGATGCCATGGTTTATAACAGCATTGTGGCACACCTAATGGTTTAGTACCCCCCCCCCTTTTCTAATGCCTCTAGCATGGTATATCATATGTCATGGAATATGGAATATACCCAATATAGGTATCAATTAGTATATAATCGATACTGCTGAATGGATTCCCGTGGTTTATGATGCAATCTAATCACTCTTACCATGGTTTAGCATCAGAAAGTACCCCTACCCCCCTTTTCTAATGCACTATGTAACTTTTTTATTTCTGGAGCTACAGAGACCGAGCTTGGTGTTGGCTTAGTAAATGTTTTGAATTTGTGCAGAGTCCGATTCCCCCACGTATTGCCCGCAGGTCTTTCAACTTTTGAGGTTTTTAGAACGCATCGACACGCGTTTTACGTGACCGGCTTACCCTTCATCATATTCAAGGAGGGGGTGTAGGGGGGTTTGAACCTATTCAATGAGCAGGTATAAGATGCAAACCTATTCAAGGAGTTTAGGGAGGGAGGGGGTTATTCAATACAGCAAATTAACTGATACAACAACAGTTATATCATCACAAAATCAGAACACAATTTAAGGTAAATAAAATTTTTTATTTTTGTTAATTTCATATTAAGTTTTAACTTTTTTTTACATATTTTTATAATTTTTTTCATTTTGCATTGCTTTAGGAAATGAGGCAGCTTGACAATTATGTGACATATTGTCACTTAGGAAGGTGTTTTGGTAATGTTTTTTTTTTTTCATTTTGGTTTTTATTGTTTGCAGTTTTTTTTTTTTTTTCGGTCTAAATAATTATAAAAGTATTTAAAGCAAAACAAATAATTTTTCCTGGGATATATAGCCCTAGGCCCTAAGCCGTTTTAGAAAATTATTTATAAAAGTCACATCTGTCCCGATAGTTATTAGTTAAGCAAAAAAACTGAAAATTTGTGTTTTTTTTTTTTATGGAATATATATGATAATATATATATATATATATATATATATATATTATATATATATATATATATATATAAATATATATATATAATATATATATATATTATTATATATATATATATACATTATATATATATATATATTTTAAAAGGTAAATGGCAAAATTTTTTGTATATTATTATTAAAGTCTTTTTGTTGACCAAATTTGGTGTGCAACCTAGTGCATTAAAATTTAAAAAGCATTTCAATTTTTTAAGTTTTGTTTTGGTTATGTTGTCACTTGTCAGTGTTCAGCAATTTAGCAAAGGTCATGGTCACTCATGTGGGTTTCAAAAGTAACACCTGTCACCTAGTATAGTGGGTGTTTTTGAGTGTGGGATATCTTAGCCAGAGCTTCAGCTTAGGGCTCTTTTGCGACTCCCCTTTTGTCTGGAGTGAGCAATGTTACTGCTGATAAATAATAATAATAATAACAATAACAAGAGAGCAAATTTAATTACTAAGATTAAGAAAGTTGAAATTAACAATAAAGAAATTAAACATAAGATATTACTATCTTTCAATTAAATTAGCCTTCAGTCTCAGTTGAATTTTATCCTTCATTTTTACCTTTTTTTTATTTTATAAAATCCAGATAAAACCCAGTGGTAGGTTTTTTGATGTTTTTTTCAAGGTGGGGTTTATTGAAAAAACCCATTGGGGACAACCCAGTTGTCCCAATCGTGCAACCCCTGGATACCTATATTGGGTTATATCTGTGACTACGATATACCATTCTATGCATTCTATCCATGTGTGGTATTAAGGAATGTAAAAATGTATGCACTTGAATTGTTGAATGTTTCAAATCGGGACTTAAGAAGCAAAAACTTCGATGATCTAATTTTGAATCAGTAGTCTTAAAATACAGAATGAAAGGATTGACTGTACATTGTGAATTGTCTCAATGAAAACCATGGGCTGCATCTTGAATGATGTAAATATAGTTTTCTGAATAATCGCCCCCTAATAAGCACTCCTTATACTTTAAATTTGCCTTAAGATTTTTACAGAAAGCACTTTGTTCTTTTGCAACAAAATGATGTCTTCGGAGTTTGATTAGATTTTCACTTAAAATGTCTATGAAATCATCAATAGGTTCAACATAATCGAAAAGTGTACATCTATCAACAGAGACCCATTGTTTAAAAGATATTTCATTTCTCTCTATAATATCTAAAGAATTTATGAATTTAAGAATTCCATCTTTACCTGGACAATGCTTACAAATACCCATCATACATTTGTTATTAGCAACATCACATACACTTTTTGCCAAAACATCTTTATAATTTACGTTTCTTACACCTAAAGCATTTAATTTTAGTTTTGCGTTCTGGTGGTATGTACAAACACATACTGAATGAGTTCCAGCAGCACCAGCTAACAAACAGGTCTTTGGTCTTAAATTAGCAAAGGATGAGAAACATATGTTAATGTTTTTGTTGTTTTCTTTAAAAGTACAGTATACCTCTTTTAAATTAGAAAGAATCAGTCATTTTTGAACATGAACTCTTACCCCATCTTCATTTTTTATACTTAAATATTCTTTTTTACCTGCACATATCCTGCTTATCTCATCACTTTCAAAAAACATTTTCACTGCCTCCTTTGTTGCTGCTGACAAAACTTTCTCTTTGGATGTTTGCAGAATGTCAGGCAAGATGCCATACTCTTTCCTTAAAAGTATTTTTTTTTTACTAAATAGTTTGTGGCTCCAAAAACAGACATTGTTTTTTCAATTGTGAAAGGTGACAATGTAAGAATTTAAATCTTGCAGTCATTAGTATTTGCCTCCTTATAAGCAGCTATTAGATTTGAGACTAAGGTTTCAAAACTGCAAAAACAATTAATAGAACAAAATAGATACAATATTTAAAGTAGAATATGTGTATTTACTGAAGCATATAAAGTATAGATGTCTAAAACTATATGTACAACAAGGTAGATCATGTAAGAGGAACCAGTACCTGGACATTTCTTCATCACTCATTGTAAGGTTTTGGATTTTACTTGGTGATTCAAATTCAACATCGTAAGACCTCACTATTTTTCCTATGGAGGAGGCTGCTTCTTCTGCTCTTTTTTCAGCCATTGTTGATACCTGTGATTTATGTTTTCCCTCTGGTAATAAGATTAGGAACTAGCTTTAGACAAATTATTAAAACTTTTATTCATTTTTAGGTATTTTACAATTCAGGTTGTTTACAGTAAAATCTAAATTATGTACTGCAAATTGCTTACTACTACAAATGTTCCTAACATCAAGTATATATCAAAGATGGCTTCTAGTTTAGAGGTTTCTAATTCCTCGCAAACAGACATCTTACGAGAGGACTGAGAAGAACCTTCACATTTTGATGTTGATGGCTCTGAATATTGTACACTGCCAGGAGAGGAGTCATCACATTCATCATTCGCTTCATTTGTTAGAAATATTATGCAATTTATACATAAGTACATATTTTCTGATAATATTCTGGTACTCCTTTCTCTTAAGGTTTTGCTTATTTTTCTGAGACCCTTTGATATTTTTTTTTTTGTGAATGTTTGCTGAGTCATTGCAGTATTTGACCATTTTGTTTATTATTAACTATTTAATTAGATATAATAGTGATATTTAAATCCATAATGTAAACAAAGATTTTTTTAGTACAACTTCAAATTTGGATGCGTTTTATTACAGAACCAACCAATCACCTGAAGAGGATATTCCAAAAAATGAACAAATTTCCTTTCACAACTTAGACTTGAAAAAGGCCGTGAACAATGGCGAAAGCTGGTCACAAATGTATTGATATATTTTTAATGTTTTAAATAATATAAGTGTTTTTAACATAAAGTTTGTTATAATATAAACCCTCAGAACAACTCGGGGAAATCTGCCAAAGTAAATAAACATAAAGCGGAAAATAGCTTAAAAATTCTAATGATATATATATATACTTTATAGTAATTTGATAAACAGGAACGAAATGTAACCCTCAATGTGGGGAAACCCAGCCATGGTTGGACTGGTTGCAAACAAATTTTGGGTGTTCAATATCTGGAGAAATATTGGTCATAGGACCTGCGGTTTTTGCCCTTGGAATATGGAGTAAAAAGTTCTTCCATGTATGCCCATTTTCATTAAAATTTATGATTAACAGGTGTACACCTATGATGCTCTCAGATGGAATTAACATATATATATATATATAATACCTATATAAGGATATATATATTATATATATATATTATAATATATATATATATATATATATATATATATATATATAATATATATATATATATATATAATATATATATATATTATATATATATATAATAATATTACAGTTTAAAATTAAATAAAAATAAGAAATTTCAAGAATGGAGATAAGTATTGGGGTGAATCTCAAAACAGTTTGATAGTGGAAATTTATGTTTGGTTCAAAAAGCGAAGGTAAGTACTAATAAGTACAAATAAGTAGTTAAATCAAATTTCTTAATTATTAATGCAGAAAATAGTTCAGATTGATGTTCTTTTTCAAGTTTAGGTTGAAAATGCAAGAAATACTAACTAACGATTTGTTTGTCCTGTACTAGGTCTTTTTATGTGTTATTTATGAGAAGGATATATATATAATATATGATATATTATATATATATAATGATATATATATAATATATATATATTAATATATATATATATATATATATATATAGTATATATATAAATATATAATATATATTAATATATAATATATATATATATATTGTAAAATGTTGCCTTTAATGCTCCAGTTGGTAGTACTAGATTCAATTCAACAAACTTAGAATATTCAGAGCCTATATCACATAGCCTATGCTTAATTCCTTAATGTTAGGTCACTACTCTAATGGTATGAATTGGTCTTATTTTATTTTATGGGTTTATCATTACTGTAATGCAACTTTGTTGTATAGCACAAATATGCAGGTAAGGGGAATATATTAACATTTTATGCTTTTATATTTTACCTTTCGCTCTGTTTACTAGATGAAGAAATAATTTCTTACATTATTATCTTGCTAGTATAATTTACTGAGTGAGGTATGTAGACATTTTGCCTATAATGAAGAAGCTCCTTAATTTACTGGTGGATATATTCCTGAATTATTATAAACAGAGGTTGAGAGTATACATGGCTCTAAGGAATTCTTGGAGAAATGTGCAAAGTTCATGCTAAATTTATTTTTGTTACTAATATTGGTTCAAGTTCAGGAAGATGTAAATTCAGATGAAATATTTTATTTTAAGAACTCTTTCTCTCTTATCCATTATTAATTATTATTTACCGGAGCTTCATTCTTATGTGATACTTTACACAACTAGCGTCTACTACCATTTAGTGAATGGGTATGTTGTTGTGTTGCCGCGTTGTCGTGACGTTCTGCTGTGAATTGATAAATCGGTCGTGAATATCTCGTGTGTTGAAAGCTCTTCAGTAATGGTTGTCTTCTAACATCCGAGAGGATTATACGTTAAGTGAACATTAGGAAAAGCTTCTTATTAATTGCAATCTATTTTAAAATTCTTTTTATAATGTCACTCATATGATCAAAAATCGAGATAAGTACAATCTAAACTTACAGAGAACCAATGCATATATTTACTAGTATTCCTCTGACTATTTACTCGGCGATTTGAATCGAGACAATATTCTTGTTTATAAGATATTATGCCCATCAAAACTCTGGTTATATCACAGAGTAAATACATTTGTCAAGGGCAAACATACAAAATGTACAGATGTACAGCCATTTCCTAGGTAGTAACCACTCTTATCTTATGTTAGCACGAATATACTAATATACTCTATTACCTAATCGATTATATGGTAATAATAAATGAAACTGCATCCAGAGACTACTTTCCCTATGAAGATGGTTTGAAATTATAATTTCCGCACAATTATTGTTTATATACATTGGGTAAATTACAATTTTAACGAAAACCCCAGCCTGATAGGGCGGAGAAATAATAAAATAAAACTTTAATGATCTTTCAGGTTCAACTTTCTGTGTCATATAGTAAGATTTATTATATGCAAAATAGGATATTCGTTCTTGACAATAATTTTTTATTAAAACAAGAAACACTAAATTCATTTATACATATTTGGACTTATTCTTTACAAATTTATTTTATTGTTTAAGTTTAATGAACACATCAATAACTGATTTGTAAACAATATTCTTCCGTTCATTCTAATATATAATAAATATTATATAATTTTCAAAAAGTAATAATTTACACATTGGTGCTCGTTTGAATGGTTGCAATATTAGGTTACTTTTTTAATTACATTTTTAACATTATATTACAAATAAACATTTACTAAGTATATTACGAATACTGACCATAATAGTGTATAATAGGCATAATTCCCTATATCGTCAGATCGATGAATATTATATTTACTTAAACCTGCTTCATAACATAATTTTCTCAGATCAAAAGTTATGTGTTTACAAATATTAAATTGGGTATTGTATAGTCTTAGTAATATTATTATTTATATTTTCAAGGATACAGATCCATTAAGATATAGTACGATGGAAGGTCAAGCGTTTAAATAGAAATGATCTTTAAACGGTCGATGTTCGCAAAGTAAACGGATCAATGTTTCTTATACCTTGATTAACATTTACCCGCCTGTCCATTAAACTTCGCTGAGTAACCTATCAATTTGACAAGATACTGTTTATTATTTTACCTTTTCCTTTAAGTCCTAATATTTTTTCCTAATTTTATACTCGAGTGACTCTTAAGGAATTAAAACGTAATCTTTCAGAGATACTACATGCATTATAGAACCCTTCCTATTTAATTTGTTATTCCCCTCTAAACCATCGAGATTATTAAGTATAATTTTTACCCATCTCTCGAGTAGTAAATTTCTCACTGGAATATGTAATCCTCACCTTATACATTCTCTTGATACTCATTATATATATACCTGCTTCGTACCCTTTTCCTTGAATAATCTTTCATCTTGAGCGACATAGTGAAACAACCCTCATCTTAGAAAATAAATCTTCAACTTACTTATTTTAGGAATACGCGTAGTTTGTTTATTGGCATTAATTGTTAATACAACACCCAATTGGATGTTGATGATGGGTACGAGGAAAGTGCCTCTTGTCCATTCTCATCAAACTGCATACTTCGAGTGAGGGGTTCCTAATGTCTATGAAATAAAGACCTAATTAATAGGAATAAGCACATATGTCTGTTGGGCAGAGGCCATATCTATACACTGCCTTATATTAAGATAGCTATTTTCATTTTTTTGGGAAATACCTATGCATTCTTTCTTTTTCACGGCCTTTCGAATACATCGAGAGCTAGTATCCGCCAGAACGTAGCAGTAATGTGCAGAGGCTTGTTGATTTCCTTCAAGGAAAAAGTTTGTGTAATTGGACAAGGTACCCTAATTAGATATACTATGAGCACATATTATGCGAGAGACTAACTTATGTCTGATAAAATTCTGTATTATACACACATATATTTATCTTGAGATCGCAAATCAAGCAATGAATGGAAAATCTTATTTATCACAATTAGTATATTAAATTTTCTACTCTAACCTTAGATTGCCCGAATGACGTCTTAAAGGAACTCTTAACTAATTGTTTTGCTATCTATAATATAACAAGTCAACCGTTAACCAAAATAAAAACCACAATGAGTAATAAATAATATGTATAAATCAATCATCACTAATAAATCCACAAAAAAAGAGATAAAATTGTTAATTTGCGATTAAACTACATTTATACACAGGTGTGAGATTGGCAAAACACGTAAATAATTTATAATCCAAAATAAATTCATATTTGATTTTTTTAGATTTTTGTTAAAAATCTAAATTAGCCATAAACATTATAAAGTTGACAAAGGGCGATTTGGTTTTTGGAAGTGTTGGTATAGATGTGATTTTCTTCGTATAATGTGAATATATGTAGTCTTATATTATTAAAAGCTATTTTCTCTCTTTATTTTTGTATCCTTTTGTTAAAAAATAAAATGTAATCTAATTTCTTTATTTACTTAATTATATCAATAGAAAATATTTGAAACTGTTTAATGGGTGCCAAGTATTATAGAAAGCTATCATACTATTAAACTGTAAGGCTGTTTCATGTCATTATGTTTATAATAGTTAATAGTTTGATATACCTATGAGCCTCCCTTAGCCTCCATCGTTTGCCAAATTTGTACAAACTACAAAACACACACACAAATTAAGTGACATTGGTAATAATGGTCAGATTAGGAGAGCTAATGAGATAAAAAATCCTAGACTCCACTGCTTTGAGAAGAGAAGCATGAGCGAAACCACCTTAGATATGTGACGCGTACTCCATACAAAGGTGGACGAGACACCTGTACATATCAAACAACAGGTGCAGTGTAATAATCTTAAGTAGAGAGAAAAAAATACATCCAGGGTTAAATTGGGATAAAACATACAATATTTATTTGTATTTCACCATGGAAAAAGCAAAAACACTGAACATTAAAGCTTTAAACAGTTAAAACAAATACATATACTCTTACACCCAGGCACACAAACATACAGACACCAGCTTACAAACAAACAGATACTGCCCAAACACAAAAAAACAATATTTGAAAAAACAACAACACATAGATAAACGTCCGCACACATGCGATTATGGAAACATACATATAAATGGTTCTCGTCATTCTTCTCACGCTAAATTCTCTTAACCTTATTTTCTTAACTTATTCTTTATAACTGCCACATCAAAACATTGAAAAATGAGTCATTAATCACCAAATTCCTAAATTCCATACGCTAAATCCTTCAAGAAGACAATCTTTTATACATTGACTGTTACCATAATGAGCAATAATGTATTGCTAAAAATAAACTCACGTGATGTACAATTGTTCTTATGTATTTTATAATAAAACGCTTTAGCAATTCCACTTCAGAGTGTATATTATTCTATATATATTATCTTATCAGTGAAAGAAAGGTTGATTGCACGCGACATTCTGTATCTTGAGTGAGACAGGGTCAATTAGGTGCACGAGCCTTCAATATTAAAATATTATCTCTTGTCTGATATTTAATTAAATCTAACGTCTTGATCTTGTAATGTTACAGTTATTTCGGTTTCACATTGGGACATTCTTCTATTGTTATATTGCGCCCACATAGAAAATAGTAAATCTGTCTGTCACTATAATGATCTATATAATTACCTATTATTTTAGCTGCTTTCATACCTTCTAATTATAACTTCTCCTTAAATATAATGACGTTCTTCTTAAACATGTACTACTGTTATTGACGGGGTTCGCTAATTGTGCAGCCTAGTGTATCACTATAATTCTTAATTTTTATTGGTTGAACAAGTTGTGATGCTGTGGGATCATGGATCACTAAAGAATAACAAGTGACCCTAGATTTGGAGACTTCGAGCTCTCTTCTGTTATTATAGTATTTTATATTCTTATTTATTATGATCTGTTTTATCTGTGCACCAATTCTGACCAATCTTGAAAATAGAAGTGGATCTATCAAAATTGCCCGTTTCTCTTCTCTATTACGAATTTTTATTGAAAACTCCAGAGGATATCTATAGAATGGAGTTATAATGGTTGACTGACTGAATGATAACACCACGCTGCGTGATTGATTATGTCGCACCATCCAACCTGACACTTCATAGCTTCAATATTGTTGTGCAAAGTGACCGGTAATACAAGAGTCAGTCTCTTTTAATGTACTTGGAGTTTGTCCTTAATTATCTCTCATTCTCGAGATTAATTATTGGGGATAGAACGCGGGACACAATACTAAATTGATGGGTCATCGCGCAGGGTCTTCCTATAATAGATCTATTCGTTCATTCCTTATTTATCCATTATTTGATTTTGTTAATTATGAGTATTCGATACTTGCAGAGCGATGAGGGCAACACTCTCACGACTGGGATGAATTGTGTCCTTCTTTTAAACTGCTCTATCAAATTATTGATTGAGAGCGATGTATGGGCACGCGATTATTCTGTTAGAGGGGGTGCAGAGTCCCTAAAAAGGACCATGAGGAACATGTATAGTAATTACCTGTAGATTTACGGCGAAAAAAACTAGACGTTCTTAACATTATTATTATCTTTTGTGTGAGTGAGTAATATTGTAGTTTGCACCTCGACCCATCATCACTATCGTTATGTGCCATTCAACTGAAAACTGTGCGGTGCTTAACTAGAAGAGAACCATGTTGCACCAGTTGTCTATTATTTCTATTAAGAGATTATTAATATAAGTCAGATGACGAGATTCAAATCTGAAAGTATTGGCTTTCATGTCACCCTTGAGCGAGAGATGAGATCTGTGATACCACCTAGATACAGAAAGGGGGCGTAGAGATCTTATCATGACCAGCCCAATCGAGTTTTTATGAAGATATATTGATTTTTCTAAATTTTCTATTTATCCTTTATAATTGATAAGCCAAATACCATGTAAGTATCTCATTGAGGTTACGACAAGAGATGAGAGAAAGATATTAGCTATGTTGCTTCAAGACCATCTTCATAGATTTAATTAATTTTTTATTTAGCGAGATTCAGATTTCAAGGGATTGGCGATAATATCAGTCTATTACGTATAAAATTATAGGGCCGTACCACATGTTATCCTAATGAAGTAATCTCTCTACACAAAATAGATGAAAAGTACTACCTGCACTTTATTTACTTGATGTGTTACTTATTCATTTGTATTTAGTAAGGCAATTGACGTGCTGGCAAACTATGAATCTATGCTAAGATCGGTGGGATAATTAGGCCTTAACTCATCCTAATGAGGAATATAGCCTATACCATGCGTAATGAAGCCGCACTTTTAGTGCGTTATACATTATCATTTGTTTATAACTAAAGGCTTTCAGGATATGCTATTTTGATAATTATTAATAAATACCTTATTATATAAGAGTTACGGCTTAAGCTGGGAACACTAACTAGATTACAATGACGCTAATTAAGTTAGGCCGAACACCATCGCGTGTTGACTTTAGCATCTTTAAGTATTATTTCTTTATCTTCAGGTAAATCTATTTTTTTAACTCTTTGGCATTATCCTCTATTATTGACTCTTAGTGAGTTAGCCTTTTTTTCTCTTAATTTGGGGAGCATCTAGCGGGCAGAGGATAAGGATTCGGGTGTCTCCGTGAGATCCCTGGAGTCTTTCTTTTCAAATTATTAGGTACTTTTTATTGCGCAGAGATAGTGAGAGAGGGGTTATGACAGTCACTGAGCGAGGCGTGAGACAAGAGTTCGAACCATTAATGCATACTAGGCGGGAAGCGAGAAACACGTGTTTTGCCACAGCCTGCTCAAATTTTGTAGACACAATATTTAAATCATCAAACTGTATGATCAATAATATATATAGTTCTTTAATATTTTGAGTGCTTGTATCTTGAGAGTACATTCCTAAGGCCATCCTGAGTGATAGCTCGTTCCAACTTCGCGGCATATTCCTATAAATTAAGTATCTAGTATAAATTCTAAGATCTATCGAATATTTGATCCTATAAATTATATGGATCTATATTATCCTATATTATTAACAATGGAGCGCGAGTTGAGAACCGAAGAGAGAGGTGACATTCTCTTAGATCACGTTGTCAAGAGTGTCCTATTAGCTTAGCTAAGCTACAATTTCATAGTATTTATATTTTTCTTCTCTACACTGAGGTTAGTAAGAACTAGCTTTGTCTTAAGAAATATGTAGAACATCTTTGAGAGAGGCAACTTTTCATATCGTAGGGCACCTAATTATGGTGAGCACGATTCCTTGAGAGTAGTGATCCATTATAGAATTTGGTTATAATTGTTGTTTCTTGATCAAATCATGAGAGAGAGCGTGTGTAGAAATCAGTCTAATCTCACATAAAGGACGCATTTACAGGTCTTTCTTATTCGGTATGAATGTTATTTCATCTTATTTATTGAATAGTTAAGAATTTTGTACGGCTGGTGAGAAAGCAGCGAGTTTTAGAGATTAAACTAGACCAGTAATTGGAGGTTATATTCAAGAGGTTCATATAAGCCAGAGCTTCTTAATTATTATTATTTCCAGTTAATTAATATTTAGGATGTGAGTCTCTGTCTAGTTGTACTCTTCGTTCTGTCTAGAGCTAGAGTTGTGCATACTAGGTCTAAAACTCCACACTAGATTTAATTAATAATATTGTAATCAGTAAATCTGAAAAAGCATAACCACTACTTTCTATCAGGCCTTATTAAGTCATGGTTCCATGTTAAATAATGAATTGATTCCCTATATAACAAACAAATAACAAAATTTTATTAAATATTTATAAATTATATAAGGTCTTTGGACCAGAGTCAAGTTAGGTCCCCTCTGTAGTTATAAAAAGAAGTTTAACACACCAAACACAGTAAATAAATCATAGAGAAATGAGAGGAAGGAATAATATGAGCATCCTCCCTGTCTGTATAACAAGTATTCTTTTTCTTAAAAAATTCTCTTTTTAATTATGTAAATACAGTCAGCTAAAGTTGTAAGTTTTCTAAGGATGTTGCTATGTCGACGTAACTTTTGTTTCTGCCAGTGGATCTTCTTGGGTCCTTATTAATAAACGAGTTACCTTGAGAGTATCCAGTTCAGGCCACAAAACATAAATTTATCATATCATATAATAAAACAGTTAAAAAGTTAGATAAAAATATATATTAACATTTTAGAATTGTAATGACCACATATTTTCCCCACTATGAGAGCATTTATTGGGTTCTGCTCACAGGTTCAACTTTTCTATATATAACTGTAAATAATTATTTCCAATTAAGCTCTGTAGCACTATACATACTTATAAGAAACCGCCAGGATGGAGAGGAGAGTTCAGTCCTTTTGTCTAGTAAGAATGTTTTGGTGCGCCGTCGATTACCCCTCTACAGTCGAAACTCACACAGAGATGAAATAATCACACACAGTAATAAAAACCTGTGGTAGGGGCCGCATTGAGCCCCAGTAACCTATCGTATAAATGTCTTCTCGAGTAAACAATCCTTTCCCATAAAAAACAAAATATTGGAAGATATATAGCTCCTATACATTGAGAAATATACTACTCAACAGTTTCTCCTTACATTTATGTAGCCGATACAAAAATTATGGTATTGTGAAGTATTTAAAGAATACATCTCTCATATAGCTATATTTATTTTGGTGGCAGATTTTTAGTGAGATTGAATAAAAAACACTTCTATTATTTTTATAATAAATGTAATAGAGGAGATAAACACAAGTGAGAGAGAGGTTTCACGCTTACCCTTACCGCTTCAGTAACACGTGTCCTTACGATAACGAGAGTCACAAGATGAATATCAATTTTAAATTAAATGACCATATTAGTTAAGAATTATATTCACCAAAGTACCTTTAACAATCAAGAGTCATGAGCATCTGACTTATCGATACAACTTTCGAATACAGCATCTATTATACTATGTCTCCCTGTCAGTATAACAAATATTAGCACATAGAATGAAATTAGACTTAAATAGATATAAGTAACATAACAAGATTTATTTTCCATCGAGGGAGGAGGTTGACGCGCAATGGGCACACGAACAAGGGTTCTTTTTGAGGGAGAACTGAGTCCTCCTAGTGCGCAGCACTAGGTCTTACCCCGAATTCACCGTTGGATAATAACCACAATATACGGAGTAATGTTAAATTATAGAGAGATGGAAATTTCTATAAACTCAGAAAATATTTTACATTAAGGTGTTTCTATTAAAATCCTGAATGGGCTATGTCAACTGGGAACTGAACATATACAAACAATATTTATTTGAACTCATGCTATCATATAAGATATAGGTAAAGCATACAAGCACAAAATGGCGGGAAAGGGTTAATGTTTCACTGTTTAGGTTTGAAAAATTTTTCTGAAGAGGGCGGAAGTTATAGGTAATTTCGTAATGTTTGGGGGGCGTGAAGGGTGGACAAAACAGGTTATATAGTACCAGGATGCCTGGTTATGTTCTGGAGCTGGTAGTAATTTTCCAGTTTATCTGTTCCGGTATTCTTTAGTTTAATTCTCAGCCCATCGACACCTTTCATTTCATTATGTTGGTGCCGTCCCTGGGACGTGTGAAGTTGGTATAATGTACATTAGAGTAATTAAGATAGGATAATCAATATAATAAATAATAATGGATAATAATATAATAATAACTCTAAAAAAGAATCATCATTCACTAATTAAATCTATGTAATACAGTGATTAAATAATACATAAATAATAATACTAAATTAATTCAATATAATAAATAAATAATTAAATTTTTATCATTATTGAGTATTCGGTAAGGTTTTGAGAAAATTTTTCACCAATATCTGCTTGAATATCTTTCAGATATGATCGCAGTTGAATAATATCAAATATGAGCTGTGATTAAATATGCGACGAGTTCTCATGAATGGATTCGAGTGTGTGGCTGTAAGCGTCCTTAAGTCACTTTACTATTTTTATTTTGCAAACTATTTAAATATTTTCTTGCCTTTATTCCATCACTTCTAATTTTGAAGACTTTTAAAAGGCTTTATGCTGTAAAAACTGTTTCAACTTATAACAAATGTAAGGAAAGTCTTCAAACATGCTGATATCAATCAAATTATTACTCTTATGGACTTCGCACTAGATAATGCATAAGCCTTTGTAGCTTTTGATATATTTTTCTTAAAAATTAGTTTTGTTTTATTTCTTTAAATAATTTATTTGTTGCTTTGTCTTAACCTCCAACTGCGTGTTCTTCCCTCCTATAGATCCACTATCCTTTTTCGTGAAGAAAATTTTCAGGTTCACCTTATGTGCTGAAATAAAAAATTTTGTTTTCTTATTAAAATTTTCGATTTTAGCATTAAATTAATAATAATATTTCTATTGTTTAATCATTAATGTTAATTTTATTATTTTTAGAGAAACTGGATACTTGATTTATTATGTAGTTAATCTATAATAATTTTCTAATTATGTAAATAACAGTTTTCGCCCATTCTGCGCCACTCTAATGCTTGCTTCTCTCTCGTATGAAAAGGTAGGGTTTTAAAACAGAGAGCGTGAGGTTATGGGGGTGAGTAGTGGTTATTAAATTCAGTTAACAAGCAGGTTGACTCGAGCGAGACAGAAGAACACACCAACATACCTTACAACAGAGCAAGCAAGCCCGGGACCTCAATGTCGGCTCTCCTGTCTAAGATTATAATGGATAATTGAAATCTTCTCAGAGCGTTTATATTTTTGGCTCCTGAACCCTGGGAAAGCTCTAAGAAAGGTGAACCAATATATAATTTGTAGCAAGCTAATACTGGTCTTCAAAAATCGTGATGCTGCTAAGAAATAAGAAGTACTAAATTGGGTACAAAATTCGCATTTGATGCTGGTGACAGGATCATGCAGAGTTGCGAAGGTGCACATCGAGGGAACCACCAAGAGGAACACCTATGGATGTTTGATACCTTAATGAATTGGACTACGATAGAGATGATGTGTCGGTAATGTAAGGCTGTAAGACGAAATATTCTTTCTTAAAAAATCATAACCTGTTTTAATATGAAATTTTAATTTTATAATTAAAAAGTATTAAAAGTTTAGATATATTGCACCTGTTGTGAACTGCACATATATTTGTTATAAAAAAGACATATTATAAGAGAGAATCATAGACAACTAATCCAGTTAAGTTTAAGGTTAAGAATAGGTCTTGATGTTATGTACTCACTGTATACTTTTATGATAGTGATTCTCTTTACAGAAATAATTAACACACCACACGTAAATATTGATATTGATGATTATTATTTACTTAATGATGGGAGGTTTGAATCTGAGAGGTGATGGAACAGATTTTTACACTGAATTTCCATAAGAGTGAAGTCATAAAAATACGGCTCAGCGTCTGCTCTCAGCATAATATCAGTTAGAGTTCACAATTTGATCTACTTAATCTATGGTTTGAAACGGCACATTGTCACACAATGCCAAGTAAAAATGTATTCAATCACCGAGTTGTATCCTCGATAATTGAGGAATGGCTTTCAGAAGAAGCGTTCAAGTCGTGCTTTCTTAAGCGTATTTATTGTTGAAGAGCGAGATAAATCATGTGAGTGTGATAATATTGTGAATACCAAAGCTAAGATTTTGGTTTAACTTCAATGATGGTGCTCAGCTGAACGAATTGCCGACGTCAATACTCATCTGGGCTGCACAAAATGTCATTAGTAAAAGATATGAATGAGAGGAGTTGGTGATTCAACCACTCTGCATGGCCACATCTCTTAATTATTATTCTTAATCCGATCATTGGAAAGTGGCCTTTTACAGTTCCTTGGAGATAAGCCACGTTCAGCATTCTCAGTTAGAGATTCCAGGTAATGTACCTATCATGAGAGAGCCTGACAGAGTCTAATAGGCGAGTAGTGGGCCCAATAATACCCTATATCACAGGGTTAATTTTAGAGGTCTCTGCTCGAGCAACCTGATTCTTTATTCTATATCATTCTACGATCTACTTTATTTATTTGGATAAGTAAGGTCTGTATTAAGTTGATGTTGCCTTTATAATTATGTCACAGTTGTGAGTTATATAAGAGCCTTGGATGACAGCTGCAATATCTAGTAAGAGTTATGTAAGCCTGTGACAAAAAAAAAAGATAATGGGGCGGGTGTTGGACATTCTTAAATTACTGATGCTAGTATTATTGTTAATATATTAATGTGTGTCTATCAGAAAATTTAGCCGATCACTGGGAACGAGCAAGTTGATACCATATAGATGGCATTGAAAACCTGTGACTGGTTGATAAATCTTGCTCATATACAGTATATACCCTGTCTACCAGTTAAAATTGGTAGAGATTTCATTTTGTCTACAAGAACAATTAAGTAATTTGAAGTATGGTCTATTGTGATTTGGATAAAATTGCCAAAGCGACATATTGAGAGAGGACGCATAAGAAGATTTGTATAATATAAGTATTGGCATGCTAGAGTGGCTCCAATCAATACTTCATTATTATGTCCCGCATCTGTGGCGAATCGCATTAAAATCAATATTTATAAACACAAATTAAGTGTTTAATTGAAATCCTCTTAGGTTGGAGAATCATAATGAGGGTGAGAACACAAAAATTGTTGCTTGATACAATATGATTTACTAACCGATTTGTAAGCAAGGCACTATTCTGCTATAACTATCTAAAGCGAGAGATTTGAAATTATTCTGAAATATAAATGTAAACAGTGGTTCTCACATATAGTTGAATGCGGGGAAGGGCTGGTATTAAATAATAACTGGAACAAAATTCTTATTCGAGGGGCTTCCCCAATCCCTTTAAGTAATTGGTCCTGAATGTAATCGTCACTTTTTTATAATGAAGAATGTCTTAAGAACCATAGAAAAAACGAAACAAAAAATGGGTTATCGTTATATGAAATATTATAATAAATAATTTGAGAACTGTGTGATACAACGAAAATTGCTGATGCTCAAGGCTAAAGAATTACTATAACACTGTATGTGATGTAATTAACATTGTCCTCGTTGCGAAGGAGAGGTATGGAACTTCGACCTGAATAGAGCGAGTAAAACATGTGTTCATGAAAACATTGAAAAAAGAATTGAGAGGACAACGCGATGTATCGCTGAGAGCAGCGTAATCACAGAATATGAAAATTGTATCTAAATATTTCTTATTACGATTATATGTTAAGTATAAACGTATAACCATATAGGACGAGAGCACCGTGAAAATACAAAGAGTGTACTGGCCTGAAGATGCGAGAGTTGTATAATTTTGAAGCGCTAATGTATCCTTAAATTAATTATTCTTAATTACTTAATGATTAAACATTTAACTATTTGTATATTAGAAGCTCAGGTTGAGTCGTGGTTATATCTTGACTGGAAACGCAAGTCTAGGTAGGCGCGGTAACCGCACACTATAAGTAGAATGTGGCAATCAGTTGCGAGTTAAAAGTTAGTGAAATCACTAAACGATAAAAGGACAAATCTAAATTAAATATCTCAATTTATTGAGTTATTTATGAATACTTAGAAAATGTATCCTATATGAAATCAAGTTGTCTTATGTCAAAATGTTATACTTGAGATTTAGTATATGTGACATCAGCTTTTTTTCTACACAAATTGAGACATCAAGTAAAGACAAATAATAGTAAGCCAGCTCATAATGAGGGAAATCTCTGCAGTCACTCAGTTTCGTGTTCAGCTTACTTGATAAAAATATTAAGCAAAGTAACCCTAGGTGCTAGTGTATATTTATTACAACTCAGTTAAACTACCTGTAAAAATCGTAGAACAATAAGTCATCTCATATGTAATCAAGCTCAACGCATAATATAACATTTATAGACAATACTCTCTTATATCATTACCCTTAAGTATGCGTTGAATGAAAGCTATCACTAAATGTAATGTAGGGCTTGAAGGTGATGTATAAGCTAAAGGTTCTATCCCTATATGATTTTATCTTACTACCTGTGATTAATTGTAAATTTATGTTGAGTCAGTAATTATACACCTGCTAGAGAAATATTTGTAAACTGACCGCATGGAAGAGTCATAGAGAGTAAACTGAAAGAATTTACCATGAGAGTATGTATATAATATAGCTCGTTCTAGATATCAGAGAGGGTTATGATCATATAAAAAGACTGAATGCACTAATAATATTGTGTTAGCAGGATGTTGACATTTTATTACGTCAAAAGTGTTATTGTAAACTAATTTCCAGGAAAGATATTTCATTGATATTTTATCCAAAATTTTGAGACTGTTAGACGGAATGTTATGTTAACAATTGCTTCATTATATGTTTATTAAGAGTCCTTTAATAATAATCTCACATTAATATTGAAAGTAATGATCATCAGTGTTGCTCTAAATTATTACGACACGGTAAGGAAAAAAAATTTATCGTACTGAGAAGGTATCGTTGGATTAGCATTTCATTGAGGAGATAAGTATATCCAGGCCCAAGTAGGATAGAGCCAATGCCCGGATATGCGACGCGGCAAGCAGAGTGTCTTGAGAAAATTTAAGAATAACAACTCACGTACGCAACCAGAAAACGGTACACCGAAGGTCCCTGTTGTTGATTAATTCAAAACAAACATCTTACATTGAGGTAAAAAGCTGAAGAATAAAAAATAATAAATAAATAATATTGATAAGATAAAGAAAAAGTTCAAACTAAAAATCAAAAAACACACAAGCTGAATCCTTTTTCTTCAAGGTAAATATGCAACTAAAATGGAAGAGCAATCGAAAAGGCAAAGAGACTCCTGGCCACCCGGTGCTAAGACCCGCTGGAAGAAAACCATACGCGTATCTTGTTCCTGGATGTCATTTGGCATTGGACATCAAGAGTTGTGAGGAGTAGTTAATTAAGTCTTGCAAACATACAGAGCAGGATGTCTTCACAGTACACGATAGAAAGATATTAAGACTGTGTGTATATTCAGGATCTTACACATACCAGAGACATGAAGAGCACGGCATTTGTGAGAGATAAGTTGTGAGGGTGTGGTGAATTCGAATTAATGGAAATTAAACAGTTGAAAGATGACGTGGCTTGTTAGTGAGTAGTATTATTAATTATCTTCAAATTACGCTGACAACAGCTCTTATTTCGAATGAGGAGGATGGATATCGAAACTTTCTAACAGACTCATATTTATTTTGTATATTTGATTTAATTTAAAAAGTGCAACGTTAATGATTCGAGTCAAATTAATATTTAAGATCTATTATATATTGGTATGAACTTGACTAATATTTTATGAGTACTGTAATGTAGTGTTCGTTAAACGGAATATAACCTCTCTATTTGAGTATTAATATGTATTACACTTACTATGATTATTATATTATTAATTAATTATTTTTCCCACTTCCCACAGACGAGTGTCTAAATTAGTAAAATTTTAATGTTACTGTAGAACTCTACAATCGTATGTATTATTTATTATATTATTCCATCTTCTGGATGGAGTTATACATTAATTAAATATGACCTCGGGTTCAAGTGATGGATGGTCATTAACTTCATCTGAAGACACATTTCTTTCTTTCAACCCACTAGCCCATGGTGCACCAACTATCCACCATTTTCCAACCAACTTAGATTTCACTAAGTCATCCAATGATACTTTCATCTCGGATGTCCGACACCCTTTTCTAATAAACCCTTTCATCAAGGTTTTCAAGTGCTGACTATGAGAGGGATCATAATTGGGAACTTTGGACATGTTATTGTTTCTAATAGCTACTATATTAATTATTTATCTTATCTTAGATTATCTTAGATTATCCTATAAAGAAGGATTAATTCATGTATTAATAAATAGTGAATGGTGCACTACTTACTTAATTCTGAGTATTAAGTCCAACATTATTATGCGTAGAATTTTAAGTGTATGTTTTTACCAATTTTAACGACGTTGTAAATACTCAATTTCCCCAATCAGGGATAAATAACCTACATAATAATTACAATATTTACCAAAGAACTCTTATCGTAAATTTTCTATGTATGAAAATTTTCATCTAACCTGTACGTTCTCTTTGATTTTTATGTTTCATCATGACTTTTCCTGTGATAAGACCAACTCCTCAAATGTGATAACTTCTATACTGACGTCTATTCAGGAGTACCTCATGAAGTGTATATCTACACTATATGTGTCTCATTCTGATTCATCTTGAATACTTATTATTGATACTTATATTTATTATCTATCGAGGCATTTTTTGAAGAATTGAAGAGTGTTATTATATTATATATTCTAATAAAGAAATTGTTTATTTATGACTTAAATTATTATTAAATTGAGCTAAATAATTTTTTAAAAGTATTATTCCGTGTATTATTCTATTGAGCATATTTAGATTTATATTATTATCTTTAAATTTTCTACTTTGGGTGGAAAAATGACTGTGAGAACGTCTCGCGAGCACACACCTTGCGTATATCACAACAAAGCTATATTACTCACACTTTTTAGTCATAGCAAGTACGGACACTCCTCGCACGTTATCAGAAGGAGCATTTATTCTTGTGCATAAGGACTTTATACAAGCCGACATTTCTCGGAAATGTGAAGAGACATACTGTGTGGTTGCTTCGGTCACGTCAAAAAACAAATATAGAGGTTCGATTTTCGTTGTCCGTAATTTACTAACAACCGTGCGACCCACCGCTTAACACACTGCAAGTCTACAAATCTAGCTATCGCCTGCGTTCACTAGCGGACCGTTTCACAACGGCAAGAGTTCACACACTTATATTAACATGGAGTAATCATGGAATTAAAGACTTTAATGCGGGATAACAATATTATAGGAGATATAATACTTTCAAAAAATTTGGAAAGGAAATACTGAGCGAATAGGTAACTATGATCATTAATGCAGCTTGTAGCTAAGAAAATAGATCATCTTCTGGAATGATACCAGAGACACAAGTGATATGTTTTTAGAGTCTGGATGTTATCGCAGAGATATCGCTGATAAATATGTTGCTGGTATTTTACGTATACAATCAATATGCTATGATCAAGCTATTGTTTGCATCTAGAGGACTCATAAAATTCATTACGCCCTGATTAGGCTTATAAAGAACTGATGGTATCAAGTAATTGAATCATATTCTGAAGAGCCTAAGTAAGGTAATTAAAACATTAGTTGAGTAAATAAATATTGTAGTTAGTTAGTAATATATATACAATATTTTGAACGGTATTGACTGAAATATAGTGGTTAGAGTAGATAAAGTCGATACAGATGCTGATAACGAAGTGAGGGAATGGCTTAAGGGTGTACTTAGAAAGAGATATTAATCAAACGTCAGATAAAAGATTAATAAGGACTATAATAAAGCAAACTGCTATTAATACATAATGATGGATGAAAAAGGAGGAGCTCACACTCTCATTAATAATGGTATTTCTCAATCAGATGATTCAGATAAGTACCGATTGTAGATAAAACATAAAGCGACGATATATAGATGAAAGTTTAATACTTTTAACTCTCTTTATCAATGAGATTTTTTAGGGCATACTATTAAGAAGGTAGCCGGGTATCATATCAGTAAAGGAACAAAGAAAGCTGAGAAATGACTTCAATCAAAAGTAGGGCTCTATTAATAAACTATCTTAATATATACTTTTGGATACGACGGTCCTCTCGAACCTCTATGCTAACTTTTTAATTATGTAATTATAATATTAATATATATAATATATATATATATATATATAATAATATATATTAATATATATATATATATATATATATATATTATATATATATTTATATATTATAATTATATATATATATATATATATATATTAATATATATTATAATATATATATATATATATATTAATATTAATATATATATATATATATATAATTTTTAAATATGTACAGGAGTATTTTAGTGTACAAATATAAATGTTATTTTTTAATTTAAATAAATGAAAAAATAGAAAAGAAAATTGATAATAATAAAAACAAAATTCTTTTCCCTAGATTTTTTTAATACATTTTGAATTATTTATAATAAATAATAAAATATTTAATAATATATAATAATAATTAATAAATAATAACATATATATATAATTAATATATTAATAATTAATATAATAAATATTAAATATAAAATAATAATAAAACTTAATAGTTTTATTACATAAAAGAAAATGCATACTTAATATAATATGTTATAAGTAGAAGTACATTAATAATAACACAAATATATATAAGAAATCTGAATTGTTTTATTATTGTTTGTGTGTATATATGCGTGTGTATGTGTGACACATACTGAGAAAAAAAACTAATTTTTCATAAATTTTCACACTAAATTATAAAAACTAAGACAATAAATAATTAAATTTTATTAACAATAAGAGTGGAAATTTACAAGTTGCTAGAGATAGACTTTTCATTGATTTTGAACCATCATAATTATTGATCAAGAAATCTTCCTCACCAGGGATATGCAATCAAAACATTATTTTAATATACTAAATTTATCATAATATAATCCTTACTAAATTTTTAAAAACCTTAGACATTTATTGCTACTACAAAAAATCTTTATTGCGCTCTATGGAATCTCATGAAATCTGCTTCTTTTATGTCGTAAATTTCCATTTACCACTAAATAAAGTAATTTAATAGTTTGAAAAACAAATGTATTAGTTTTCCTTTTCTTCTAAAATTTCCTTTGTAATAGGTCAAAATAATTTATCAAAATCTTCCCACGCATTGTTATTTTATACATATAATTAATTACTTTTTAACTTAAAAAGGTATAATTAATTAAAATCCTTTCTTTCTCTGGCTCAATCCCCTTCTCTTATACCCCACCTGTCAATCATCAGAATTACAACTTATTCTCTTCCCCTCTCTCCTTCTTTCCCTCCATTTTTCCCTCGCTGCATACATTATTCAATTAGTCAGCAAGTTTGACACACTAGCGCACTATGCATGAGTTACGTTAGAAGTGTCGTGCTGCTGCGCTCTTTTCCAGTTTTAACGCTTAAGCTCGGATCTGACGAAGATATTAGAAGAAGCACGTTAATAGGCGAAACGATAAAAAAAACCTGTTGAAATATGTTCTCCCACACAAATTTAATGTGGAATGAAGGGAAACTGAGCTACTCTTGATACTTATAACTTGTAATATCAATAAGTATACGCGTATATATATATTAATATATATTTAATATAATATATATATATAATTATATAATATATGATATATATATTATATTTATATATATACTATATATAATATATATATATATATATATATATATATATATATATATATATATATACAATACACACACAGGATAAACTATTTACTATAAACGCATCGATGTTCCACAAAAAGAGTATGGCGATTTTCGTCAAATACAGCTGTTATTTGCTTTCTCACATAAGTCCTAAGTGAAAGAACCATCGAAAACAGGTGAGGAAGCTATTGTAGATTTGAATTTTGTCGTTGAATGAATCCTAAGTATCGAAAAATCAATCCCTTATATGGTTTTCACTGATGAAATTGATATCATCCTTAAAAGCATCAACAACTGCCATAACCTCCATCAGATTCTTAACGAAGATGCACATGCTCTGTAGAAGAGAATAATTTTCCAACATCGCTTCTGTGCCAACATGTGCTATTTATTGTATGATCGACAATCAGTTGATCGGGTATGTTGTCTTACTAAACCTATTCCGGGCACATTTGTCTACAATTAATGAAACACAAACTTTTTTTTTAACGGTGAAGAGCTTCCCATTTGATTAAAGGATAGTATTCATTTTTAGTATGACGGAACCATACACATTACAGCCGTCAAGTGTCACAATATCCAATACGGATTTTCACTGAAAGATAAATCGCCGAGATTGGCCCATTCATTGACCATCAAGATCTTAGAAATCATTCCCTTAAATTTTGAGTTTTGGGTATATAGAAAGAGATGCAAATAAGATGTGGTAAATATAATTGAAGAATTGCTCTTCCGCAACATGAATAATGCTGCTTTCAAAGAAGAAAACCAAGACGACCTCAGAAGGATAGCACGTATGCGAAGTGCGTTAAAGCTGACCCTGGAATATTCCAATATTTGTCTACAAATTGTAAATTGTTTGAGTTTTGTCTCAATAAATACAAACAACAACAAGTCATTTATCTTTCTTTAATACCTCTCACAATAGCTTTTGAGGAGTCAGATGTATCTCTGCACCCATTTACAATTGGATAAGTTTTTATATATACAGTGTTACTCTGCTTTCAAAGTATAAAAAGAAAAAGTAAACACAAGAGACAAATTGCCCTTTTGCATTATGGATATTCTGACCTCATAAAAAGAACGCCAAGACTACTTCAGAAGGATGACGTAGATTTGAGTTGCAGAGTGCATCAAAGTTAGTGGCGAAATTTTAGACCTGTTACCATAAGGAGTAAATTATTTGTGTTTTGGCATCACTCACGCAGGCAATAAATACAAACAATATGCCATTTACTCCATCTTCGATATCATTCACAATGTAGTTTTTTAAAAGTGAGCTGTTGTAGCTCCGCATCCATATACAATTGGACACTAGTTTATAATAAACAATTTTAAAATAATAACAACTGCTACAAATTATATATATATTATTATATATATATATATATATATATATATATATATATATAATATATATATATATATATATATATAATATATATAATATATATATAATATTATATATATAATAAATAATATATATTATAATTATCTCATCCTTACTTACTTCTTACTTCCTCTCCCAGGAAGGATTCTTCATTCCTGTCAGCCGCGCAATCGTTCTTTCCTCCAGACATCCCTCCCTGCACTAATTCCTCTTACTCTTCAGCACGTCATTTTTGGATAGCTAACAAGTCTTTCCAAGATTTCCTCCACCGACTCTGCCCATCCTTCTTCGGTCTTTTCCTTGGTCTTCTGCCCTCCTGTGTCCATTCCCATTCTTCTTTTCGGCATTATCTCCTGCTCCACCCTCTCCAATGTCCCACTATCTCAATCTCGAACAATCCATCTCAGTATCCATCTTCTTCACCCCTTTGATCTTCTCTAATTACTTCATTCCTTATTTCTCTCTCTCTTGACATCTTTCCGATCATGTTTCTTAATACCCTCATCTCCGCCGCTTGTATTTTAATCTCCTCTCTTCTACGTTTTGGTCCATGTTTCCGCTCCATACAGCCAAGTGTCAAGAGTCAGAATGCTTTAAAAAACCACTTTCTTAAACCCTCAATTCCGATGTTTTCTTCTATCTTTTCCATCATGGGTATAACGTTTTCATACCTAATTCCCATACTTTTTCCAATCTTTGCGCGTAAATCTCGTCCTCCACTTCCTCTCCTGTTAAAACCATCCTCCGAGATAATTGCAGGTATTTACCGCCTTCACCTCTTCGCTCTCCACCAATCATCCTCCAATCCCATACTCAACTCCCTCCGGTACTGTTTAATATCTTCTGTAGCGTTCATTCTTCATCCCTGCTTCCTCCAACTCCTCCGCACACAACTCTACCACCTCTCGAATAGTCTCCTCTCTCATCGCTCTAACATGCCAGATTCGTCCCGCATATCATATGATGTCCCCCTTCAAATCTTCCAGTCTCTCTTTCACTTTCCTTATAACCCACGTCTAAGTATAATATAAACAGCAGTGGCGATAACACACTCCCCTGCTTCACTCCTGTTTTCACCTCAAACCATCTTATCGTTTCTCTCTCGCTACTCAGTTTCTAACAATTACAACTGCATTTCCTCATATCATACTTTCTATGCCCTTCTTAATCCTAACCCTTCATCAATATTTCTCTCCATAAACTCTGCCAAGAGCTTTTTCCTTGGCACCCGAATCAAAGCTTTTGCAGATACATGAAAAGCTACGAAGGAAATCTCTTGCCAAATACTTCCAGCATCTTCTCCGAGTACCATGTCTCGTGTGGAATAAAGAGGTCCGTCGTTTCCCTCTTCCCTCTTCCTATACCCGTACTGCTTTTTCTCCGAGTCTCGGGCTCTCACCTTCTCTCTCAACCTCCTATCCAATATTTTTCGTTTATTTTCGCCAGATGGTCCATTCAGTGAAATGCCTCTATAATATTATTACTGCTTCCTGCATCTCCTTTACCTTATTATCGGTATTATTATTGCTTTGCCCCCATCTTCCTGCACCTTTCCCTCTCTCCAAACGACTTGTTTCATCAAACTGTGAATAACTCCTCTCAAGCTCTCTCTCCCTCCACCACCAACCTCCAAGCCACTCCCATCCTCCCTGGGCTTCAAGCCTTCTTCATCCTTTTTATAGTCTCCCTCGGTCCTCTTCGACCCTCACCCCGCCGCCCTCCTCCTCCTCCTCTCCTCCTCCCTCGTTTGATCTGTAGCTTCTTCCTCTTTTTGCTCCTGTATTGCTACATTATCAGATCTTTCACAAGTATTCGGGGCGGGCGGGTCGGGGCGATGGGGGGGGGTATATGTTTGTGGGTGGTTGCATTCGTGGGGGGTGGGGTCCCATCTATCATTTCTTTCTTCGGTCTCACAAGAATCTCTTCGTTCGTTTTCTTATATTTTAAATTATTTCTAAAGCAAACGCTTTTTGGATTTTTCTATTACGCCTCGCCATCCTTAAATAGGCTTTTTCTTCCATAACCCACATCTCTCGGTTATTTCCCCCTGCCTATATATATGATATATATATATATTATATATTATATATATTATATATATATATATATATAATATTATTATATAGTATTATTATATTATATATATATATATAATATATATATATATATATATATATTATAGTACTTTTGTTTTAAAACAAAATTTTTGCTGGTTTTTAACTTCAAAAAACTAGAAGCACTATTTTGTGACCTAAGTGTTCAACCAACTGTGAACCAGCACTGTCATGGTGAGAGACTTACCAATCCATACAGCAACCAGTTTTCTTTGGCAAGAAATTTCCTTACACTTTTACAGACATCATCAACTTTTAGGGAATTAAAATGCCGACGAATTTATCAAATCCAGTCCTAAGTAAACAGCAAATAGAACTCTTAGGATCAGGCTTGCAGGAATGAAATTTATTAGACAAACATACTGTAATCCATATGGAAATTGAAAACAAAAATTTAATGTAACTCATCCGCATTCGTTGGCTCAGTCATGCATCACTGGGAATTGGACAATTGTTTACGTTGGGTATTACTTATCTTGTCGGTGAATACTGGCGCTTTTTTGTAGATTCAACAAAAGCAAATTTAATGGCAGTGTTGTTGTATAATTCAAATAAGCTTTACTCATGCTGTTGAAATGAAGGACACATATAAAACTATGTCCCTAGTTTTGAAAGACATTAAGTATGTCAAATACTTATGAAGAATCTGTGGTGACTTAAAAATTAATGGGATTCTTCTCTTTCTCAGGGAAGTCTTTACAATTTTTTTTTTTTTGTGTGTGTGTGTGTGTTTTTGAGATGGCCATACTTCAAATCAATATTACTTAGATAATTGCGCTCCAAGATAGAAAAATGCTATAAATAAAAGACTGGTTGAGCCTTACCGAGTTATTTTATCTACTTTTCATATAACATTTGGACATGAAGAATTTTGTGAAAGTATTAGATATAGATGGGGAGAGCTTTAAATATTTATCTCAGATTTTTCCGCACTTAGGAGAAAATTATTTGAAAGAGATAATATTCATCGGACCTCAAATCAGAATGTTATTACGTGACCAATCAAAAGAAATTAGCAGCATGAAAATAATTCAAATATGTTGTTCAGGGGTTTCTTGGCAGCAAAAGAACTG